>JAFMOD010000781.1:2932240-2964606 GCA_019802435.1 Corydoras maculifer
TATATATATATATATATATATATATATATATATATATATTAAATAACATTTATTATTATATATTTATTTATTATTTTACTGATATTTATTATTATATATTTATATATTTATTTATTTATTTTATTTATTTATTTATTTTTTTGAAAGCTACAAAAGCCTCTTTTGTGATCATTGTGATCAAGCCACTGGTCAGTTCAATACCTCAGTTTAAGTTACTTCAATTGTTAATTTCAAGTAAAAGCTGTTCTGATAGCACTTTGTTGGCTGATACTGACATAATAAAAACATATGTTAACAGGTGATCATATGGGTTCGAATATGATGTTTAATAATTTTTTTTTACTTATTTATCCAAAAGAGTGTTTAGAGAGCAGATCAGACAGCATTGATAAACAAGAGGGTCTGGCTCAGAACCTCAGGTGTTCTTTATCTTTAAGGTTTCTGATGGGATTGCGGTCAGAGTCCTGTGCAGGCTAGTCCAGTTATTTTTTTCCGCACTCACCCAGCCATGTCTTTGTTGATTTTGATTTGTACACTGTGGTTCAGTCATTCTAGAATAAAAAATCCGGAGGCATACAGTTGTTTCAAATATAAGTATAATATATGTATATCCATCCATCCATTATCTTCGGATTTATTCTATATTAGGGTCGCAGGGGGGTTCCCCATGCCCATCCAGGGGAGAACGTCTCGGGCGCTTGGCAGATATACCCAGTACAGGACGCCAATCTATCACTGGGCACACACACACAAACACACTCTATATGGGTAAATTTTGAGAACTCAATTGACATGATCCATGTTTTTGGACTGTTGGAGGAAACCGGAGAACCCAGAGGAAACCTACGCGGACACGGGGAGAACATGGAAACTCCACCCAAATTGGGGTTAGAACCGGGAATCTCTAGTGCTGAGAGGCAAACGTGCTAACCACTAATCCACCGTGTATATATATATATATATATATATATNTATATATATATATATATATATATATATATATATATATATACACACACACACTTTGTCTGTGTGTGTGTGTGTACTTGCATGCACCATTGTCCATTTCAGTAGTTCCAGGTTCCACTTACCACTTGCTGTGATTGCATTGCTGAAAATTTCGCCAACAGTTATGTTCAGTGGGGTAGTAAATGATGCTAAAGTGTTAGCCTTGGACTCTGAGTTGCAATAAAGGATAATCTTTATGCCTCAGCATATACTGATATTTGAAACTACTGTGTGCTTCCGAATTTGGAGAAACAGTTCATGGAAAGCTTTTGCCTGTTCCAGCGTGACTGAATCATAGTGTACAAACCAAAGTCAACAAAGACACGGATGGGTGAGTGTGGGAAGAAATAACTTGACTGGCCTGTACAGAGCCCTGACCTCAATCTCATCAAATACCTTGAAGATAAAAACCATCTGAGGTGGTGAGCCAGACCCTCTCGTTTACCAACGCTGTCTGCTCTGATTTCTAAATGCTCTTTCGGATAAACGAGTAACAATTCAGAAAGAAACCTGTTTTGGTAAACATAATGTTATAAACCATATGACCATCACATGTTAACATCCATACATATCCATATGTTAACATATCTTCCTCTTTATCCTCTAGACGTCTAGACAGGGAGCACGTCTCGGGCGCTGGGCCGACACACCAAGGACAGGGCGCCAATCCATCGCTGGGCACACACTCACTCACATAGACACACTCTATATGGGGCAATTTGGAGAACTCAATTGACTTGCTACATGTTTTTGGACTGTGGGACGAAACCAGAGAACCCGGAGGAAACCCAGGCGGACATGGGGAGAACATGGAAACTTCACCCAGATTGGGATTTTAACCGGGAATCCCTAGCGCTGAGAGGCGAACGTGCTAACCACTAAGCCACCGGGCTGCCCACATGTTAACATATCTATTTTATTATGCCAGGATCAGCCATCAAAATGCTATCTGAACGGCTTTTGTAACAAGTGAAGTAACAGTAGAATACTTAAACATATGAGGTAATGAACCAACTTCCTTATTTGTGTTTTATTAAAAAAAAGAACCTAATTGTAATTGTAATTGTAAAAATATGATTCGCCAGTGAAAAGTTTGGGGTTTGCCCAGAACAATTCAGAGCAGTTCATACACTTGATTTTTTTAGAGCGTAGTTGTGCAATCCTGAGAAGAAAGTTATTTTAATGAAACTATTTAGGGACCAATTAGTCCACAAGTCATGATGTTCTAAATACTCAACTAACCCGTGGAAGGCAAATCTTTTGCTTCCTTAATTAGCACAACAGTCTTGCAGCTGTGCTATCATAATTGTAAATGAGTTTTCTAATAAGCAATTAGCGAGTTCACCTGGTAAACTTGGATTAGCTAGCACAATTTGGAATATAGAAGTGAATATTAGTGTGGAAAGTGGGCTTTTGTAATAAGAAGATACTGTAATATCGTAATGCTGTAAGGACGACTCATTCCAAGCTACACTGTTAATTATTCTGCAATGGTAAAAAAAAATTGGCAAAAAGACTACTTTTGAGAGGCAGTGTCATTCAAATATATATTTTTATTTGACAGATTTTGTGGTTGTGGTTTCTGTGTGTGTGTGTGTGTGTGTGTATATGTGTGTTGGGGGGTGTGTGTTCGGTGGGGATGGCTAAGGGCTGGACAAAGCAATTACACTTAGGGCATCCAAATGGCCAGCAGCTACCAGCCAGCAGTGGGAGTGTGTTGTTGTTGGTATATAAAGCATGTATCCGTAAGAGTGCTTTTTAAAATTCTACCTTCTAAGCTGCAGATGTCCTTCAAAAAATGCTTTATTTATTCATGTTTTCAAAGATAGAAACTTGCTTAAAACATATTACTGAGCAAGTGAAAAAATATATAATGTAAAAGACTATGCATGTAGTAAAACCTAATTTATTTTTTTTTAAATCATTTTAAAATCCTGAATTTGTTGTCACTGTACATGAATATATATATATATATATATATATATATATATATATATATATATATATATAAAGAAAGACATAACATCCAGTAGCTTTTAGATAAAGATAAGAGTTCTAAATTGTCATTGTGAGTAAAACAAAACTACAGCAATCCTTACAGTGCAAATAACATGACATTAAGTGACAAGACATCAACACTATTTAAGAATAATAACAAAGCAATATATTTTTAAAATCTTAAAAAAAAACACCCCTACATCATGTGAAATTACTTTATCATCAGTTAATTCTGCTTGTGAGGTATAAAATTTTGGAAAATGGGCAATTTATCCAAAGAAAACTGAAATGTATTAATTACCACTAATTAGTTAATTAAATTGATTTATGCATTGTCATTGACGATGAACAATTTCAAAGTTTTAGCTTAATTGGGTAACGGGAAGTGGGTAAAATAGCATTTACAAACTTTTTACCAGACACACAGACAAACAGATGAAGCTAATATAGGGGTGATAAAAATAATAATAAAAAGTAAAAGAAAAAAAGTACATAAATAATACTTAGGAATAAAATAGCAATTCGTAAACACTAGACAGAGTTTGTAGAGTTTAACATAGGGTACAAGATACATTTTTATAATTGAAATCTTGTAGAATTAGAAATGTGTACATATAGAATTTGATATAATGTAGCAGTTTTGGTGTTGTAAGGACAACAAGTGCAAAGTGCATAAGGTGCCGGTGACTAGAGCATCGTAATATAACATACAGCGTGCCTGAGTGTGTTATCCTGTACAGTCATTAGGTTGTGATTGCTTTCACCTTTATTTAGAAGAAATCATTTTTAAAAATGCTGATTATATGTTTGATAAAATGACACAGCAATTAGTTGTTTCCTTAAAAATCCTATTTGAATAAACCATGGAGTTCGTGGAGTCCTTGGAAAAGCTTTGCTGTGCAGATTTTACTTTAAGTATATCAGAAATACATTTTTCTCTACTCTGTAACTAAAGCCCTTTTTAGGATGGCAAGTTAAAACAGTAATTATACAAAAAATTCAAAATAAAATCAGAATACCCCCCAGAAGGAATATTTAATAAAAAAATTTTTTTTTGATTAATACCAGGGGGGAAATGCAGTTTTTACAGGTGCTCCATTGTTGTTTATATATACAAAAGTAGAAATAAAACACTAAAATTACTAAAATATTGCAATAAATTAAAAGTAAGCCAAAAAAAGTGCAAGAGTGTGGCAAATGGTAGAATAATATAATATTGCACATTTAAATAATTATCATGATTATTGCTCATTAAAGCTGTTTTACTGAGTGAGGAGTTATATAAAAAGAATAATAAATAAATAATTTATAATTTAATAATAATAAAATAATAATGATAAAAAACTATCAAATAAACAACTGTGATGGATTTAATGAAAGACTTCTTCACAGCAGTTAGCTGGATCAAGAACATCTTTCAGGGGGACGATTTATTAGTGTCAACAATCACAAGAGAACGCCACCAGATGAAATACAGCGGGTTTACACGATGGGCTTAACAACTGGTAAGCCTTAAAACAAGTTGTTGTTTGACTACCAAAAGCCCTGCACGGTTACTCAACATCTTTTGATCATCGAGAGATAAGACAAAAATCAACATGCACTAGCATAATAAAATGACAACAGTATAAAAAAGGAAAAATTTACATATCACAACCCAAAGCTCATCACCGCACACACAAATCCTTCCAGAGTGCAAAAACATGGAATAAAGGTAAATTGGCTGCTCTAAATTGCTGCTATCTAATTTGCCCCATGTTGTGAGTGTGTGCCCGGTGATTGATTGGCACCCTGTCCTGAGTGTAAATTATATTTTCACATTCTGTGCTGGATTTCATTCTTAAAGGATTTTTAAAATCAATACATTTGTGTAACCTCAAACAATCTTGTCATGTTTTCTTTTAATTAGCTGAGACCAGCCTCATGGTAAGGATTTTAACACAGATTAATGTTCTAGAGAGAACTAGAGAACTAGGTTTTAGGAGGCACAGTGCATACGTATATCAAAACTATACAGCGAACTAGGTAAAAAGTGGGTGTCGCCGGGAAATAGGGTCTGGCTGCAGTTATCTCCGACTCCGGCAAAATCCGTAGCTTAAAAAGCTTACTGCTGTGCAAATATTATTGTAATGCAAATTTTGGCTCGGAAAAACAGGAATATATCGGGAACGGTTCGACCGATTCCTTGGCTGTATAAAAGTACTTATCTCATCAATGAGCCGGTCGTGTCCTGCGAAAATCATGTTTTTCAAAAATTGTTTTTCAAAAAAAGAGGAATAATAAAAACAATTCTGTTTTTTTCCTCCGAAGTAAAATAAAATTTAAATTACATTTTGTATGTTCATCTTTTTATGGGCGGCACAGTGGCTTAGTGGTTAGCATGTTCTCCTCTCAACACTAGGGATTCCCGGTTTAATTCCCAAGGAGTTTGCATATTCTCCCTGTGTCCCTATGGGTTTCCTCTGGGTTCTCAGGTTTCCTCCCACAGTTTAAAAACATGGATCAAGGTCAAGTGAATTTTCCAAATTGCCCCATATAGAGTGTGTTTTTGTGTGTGTCTGTGTAAGTGAGTGTGTGCCCAGTGATAGATTGGCACTCTGTCCTGGGTGTATCTGCCCAGCGCCCGAGACATTCTCCCCTGGTTGGGCATAGGGAACCCCCCCGACCCTAATATAGGATAAAGCGGAAGATAATGGATGGATGGATGTTCATTTTTTGTATTTTATTGCCACTATGTATGATGCTGATGATCCGAGCATCACTAGCATCATTTTGTAGTGAGATCATATAGCTGGAAGTAATCAATAAAATTGCTGTTTCTAACTAAAATTACTCAATCACAGTTTCCCTTTTGTTTCAACGAACTATATAGTGAGAGGTGAAATTGAATCAATTTCTTTCCAGACAATTGCAGTCTATAATATGCCAAACACACAAATGTGTGTACACACACACACACACAAACACACACACACACACACACACACAACAACAACTGATGGTACACTAGAGGACTATATTCCTTCTTCTCCATTAATAATCCTGCTGCTGGCATGTACAGTATATTATCCCCACAGTCACTATAAAACATTTTACAGGCTAGTGCTACTGTACATCAAATCACTGTTTTCCTTCAAGCTCACTACACATACAGGACAAGGACAAGAGAATGTCAGGGTTCTGTTTTCAGTTTGTGAAATCTTGCAGTAGAGTTTTTTCATTTTTAGTTTTTTTTAAAAACACATTTATGCATCATATGCAAATGTGCTTATATATTATTGGTACATTCATTCACTGTTTATGGCCCTTATCAGAATTGTTGCAAACACACAGACAAAAACAGATACACACCTTGGGCCAATTTAGTTGGTGACTCCTACTAAATATCTTAAGACTGAATATCTTACCCCACACTTTCTGAATAAAATGTGAAATCAGTGATATATTTTATTTAGTATATGGACTTTGTTGATTTTTTTAGGTGTTAAATTGTTCCCATATAGAACACATTATATTAAAAATAAAATTGTTCATTTTAATTTTATAACCAATTTGATCAAATGCGAAATTAATTGGAAGTAAATCGATATGTGAAACCACCTTAATGTAAAGCAAAGCAAGTACAGTTATAGATGTGAATTAAAGATTAAACCACTGACTATGAGTGGAACGAGATTTTTTACAGTTAAATTTAAGGTTTTAATTTAGCTTTCTTGCACATCTAAAACACGCATACACACTCACACTCACACACAGACACACACACACACACAGAATTGGATGGTACATGAGGGGAATGAATATGCTATTTTCCTTCTTCATTATTAACACTTTTTGCTCAGGGAAGGTAACTAAACCTTCTCACAGCCCCAAACAAAGACGAACACTGAAATACAGCTAAGAAAAATGAAAATCCTGGCAGGAGTGCTACTATTTTATTGATTATGCTTTGTCCACAGAGAAGTCGTCATTCCTCATCCTTTGTTTCCTCCCTCACACCCTCCCTCTTGTATATTTAACAAAAGCAGGCAGGGTTGTGAAATCCCTGGCTCAAGTCACACTCTCTCATCTAATGACTTTTTAATTTACTGTCTAATGGTAATGCACTTGGCAGGGCCAAAATGTGGCCTACACACACTTCTTCACTCAATACCGCAATCACTTTAGTCACAATCAAATCCCACTACAGCCATCAGAGAGCGTGAATGTAAGAAACTGGAATCCAGGATGAGTGAAGGGAGTTAAAACATAAAAGAAGAAGGGAAATGAAATGGCAGACTTGTCTATGCTACACACAGCAGCAACCGTGCAGGTTACGTACATAAACAAATATATAGGCTTCACAGTAATGCAATCTGATTGGATGGTAATTATTTTATGAATTCAGGGATTTCTTCGAATAGTAAAAAATATGGATGTCTTATTGCGATGAAGGATGATGTTCATTCACAGAATGAATGAAATTTTAATGTTTCACAGTACAGGCTAAAATTGTTCCTCTTTATTTATTTGTATTGCACAGCATTATTTTGGATGTATTGTCTTATATCAGCTTTACAATGTTACAAAAACACCTGCTTTATTAATGTAGAAAGAAGAACTGGAATAAAACCTGGACAAAAAGTTTCCAACCGATGAATGTAAAACTCAAATGTCTTCTCTACAGTCTCTAAACTTACCTGTGTACATTTTATGATATTGTTTTGGTAACACCTTCTATAAATCCAGTATTCATAATGCATTATAAGTGCATTTATAAAATTTTATAAAGTATTCATAACACTTTTAAACATTTTTATAAGCCTTTGTTAGGGTACATAGATGTTTATAATAATAGTCATAAATTGTTATAACAAATTGACATAAGACTTTATAACACAAAATGACAATGCATTATAATCTTGGATGTTTGGACATGTTTTGGACAAGATGATTATACTTGACTTAAAGAACTTATGTTCATGCATTATGAATATTGGATTCAGGTAAAGTGTTATCATAGTTTCAATTGTCCGACAGCTTTTTATTTACTTTTTAAAAAAATCTTGATTCTTTATGGACACAGTTAATTGCAAATGTACTGAGTGGACATCTTCACTAAGCCATTAAAGGATACGAAAAGGAACATATGAGAGTGAGGAGAGTGATGAAGTCTTAAAGAGCACATCACCTAACAGAATTTAATCACTTATGCAAGGCAAATATAAAAAATATATATGCAAAGAGACAATAACAGCAATAATAAGAAGGGATGCTACAGAGAAAGAATAAATTCTCTGAATAAAACGAAATGCATTTGGACATACCTCCACGACTCTCACTGTCAGCTGGTTTAACCTGAATAGGCCGTGTCATCTGTGAGAGAAAGAAAAAGAAGAGAGAGGTGTAAGAAAGAAATCACATTTAGTAAAACAGGTGTTTAAAATATCAAATATAATCTATAGTCTCAAATTAGGGTTTGGAAAAAAGCAACACTATCTAAACTGACAAATCAAAATTTTTACATAATAGGTGTATGATGATTAGAGACTTACAGTTAGTAAGATAGTACAATTATTGTTTATGAACTTATCACGATTATAATTATTATGCCATAATTAAATTTATCAAAAACCGGCTAGAAATCACAGGCTTCTTATGTTTGTTATTATAATTAAAATATATTCAGTTTTTGTTGAATAACACAAAATTTTCTTAATAACACAAAATGGTAAAAAAATAAAGACAAGTTTGCTTCAAAAATACCATTATTTTCGTTCCGTGTGAGTTGTGCCACTTGGTCTAATATGTACTCTGTATAATGCATTATTCCTATTTTTTATGAATGTCGTCATGACGATGTCAAGGGTAATTATTATTAATTGCAAAAATGATTAATTGTCTCATCCCTAATACATAAGACAGGATAAAGTAAGATATATGTTTATGAGTCCCACCATAGGGAAATATACTTAGTTACAGCAGCAAAGGAACAGTATTGCTCAAGTAAAAGTGAAAATATATTAATTATAAATGAGGCATCTCTGATAAATAGAAATATAAAAAATGAAGTAAAATAGAATACAATACTATATTCTTGACATGAAACAAAATGAAAGGCAATGTAAATCATGAATGCTCTTGAACTGAACAACAAAACACAAAATTGCACAGCTAGAAACCACTTAGTTGACTCTGTATTGCATAAAAGTTATTAACAGATAAGAGAAGAGTCCTATTGAGAGCAGTGCTGGTTGTAAAGTCTAACTGCAGCAGGAATTAAGGATCTGCGGTAATTTTCTTAAATCTGTGGCTGTTTCTTCATTTAGAAGTGTGCTTATTAAATGTGCTTAAAAGTGTGTAATTATTCTGTTACAAGAAGAATATTAAACTCAAATATTGCTATAATGTTGTACATAAGTATATGAAATCATTTCACTACAGCGGTGGATGATCGTATGGATGGGAAAGGCAGATAAATATATAAAAAAGGACAGCTCGGTGGGTTGGTTCGAATAGTTAAATCAATGGAGAGTAAAGTTGATGTGCATGTTTTACCTTTAGTAATAATATTGTCATTGTTTTTTTTAAACTAGTTTTAAATGTGGACAGAAATTTGACTCTATGGCTTTGGTTGTCATGTTACAGTGAGCAGTATATGAGTATTATTCCTGGGGTAATAAACAACAATGACCTACAGTAATGTGCAGGTCACATGAATTGGAGTGAGTGTGAATATATTTGGCCAGCGATAGACTGGCGACATATCTAAAGCCATTAAATGCAGAATAGGTTCATGTATTGTCTTAAACCCTGTGAAGGATAACTGGCTTTTTCTAAAAGAATGAATCTATTTAGGGCGCGGTAGCTCAGTGGTTTGGGTGTTGGGCTATCAATCTGTAGGTTGGGGGTTCAAGTCCCAGGTCCACTGAAGTTACCAATGTGGGTCCTTGAGCAAGACCCTTAACCCTCATTGCTCCAGGGATGTTGTGATGAACCCTGTGCTCACCTTGTAAGTCGCTTTGGATAAAAGCGTCTAATAAATGACCAAATGTAAATGTAAATGTAGGACGTCAAGAATTGGAAATTATGTTTGCCACCATTAATCCTCCATCAGTCATTTTATATAAAGCTATAATATACTCTGATTATGTCACAATTTCGCTAAGTGTGTTGATACAATCACTATTAGTGTTTTTTTAACTGATGACTAATTAACTTAACGTTAGTAGGGCCTCAAAAGGGAATGTTCAGAAATAGTTTTTAAACAATGTGCTTCCAATGCTTATCATAATGAAATTATTCATCTATCCATTCATCCATCTATTATCTTCTGCCTTATCCTCTATTAGGGTCGCGGGGGGGTTCCCCATGCCCATCCAGGAGAGAATGTTTCAGGCGCAAGGCAGATAGACCCAGGACAGGGCGCCAATCTATCACTGGGCACTCACTCACACAAACACACACCCACACACTCTATATGGGGCAATTTGGAGAATTCAATTGACCTTGATCCATGTTTTTGGAGTGTGGGAGGAAACCGGAGAACCAGGAGGAAACCCATGCGGACACGGGGAGAACATGGAAACTCCACCCAGATTTGAGATTCGAACCGGGAATCCCCAGTGTTGAGAGGCGAACATGCTAATCACTAAGCCACCATGCCACCACAATGAAATTATTCAGCATAATAATTGTTTTAGGCGGCACGGTGGCTTAGTGGTTAGCACGTTCTCCTCTCAGCGCTAGGGATTCCTGGTTCGAATCCCCATCTGGGTGGAGTTTCCATGTTCTCCCCGTGTCTGCGTGGGTTTCCTCCGGGTTCTTCGGTTTCCTTCCACAGTCCAAAAACATGAAACAAGTTAATTGAATTCTCAAAATTGCCCCTATAGTGTGTGTCTGTGTGAGTGAGTATGTGCCCAGCGATGGATTGGCGCCCTGTCCTGGGTCTATCTGCCCAGCGCCCGAGACGTTCTCCCCTGGATGGGCATGGGGAACCCCACCGCAACCCTAATAGAGGATAAGCGGAAGATAATGAATGAATGAATTAATAATTGTTTTAACACTTTGTTGTGAAAAAAATATGATGAGGTGAAATAATCTGAAAAATCTACAGTGTTGTACCATAAGGTTTTTCTTGTGAGCTATTCTGCATCAGCATTTCCGCACTTGCAGTCTAAAACATGCAAAATCTCAGTTGCTGTCATGTTTCCATCAACGCTCGCGGTTCCATCATTTTGCTTGCCAAATTACATTTTTATCACTAAGGTCTGTGCATTGGCGTACATCTGCATGCATGTTTTCACTTGGCTGGATTAATACTTTTTTTGTCTCTTTGCTCATAGTAGGTTGTTTTCTCAGTGAGTAGAGACATGAAGTTCTTTATATCATGAATAAAGAGCGTGTGCTGTGAAGCAGAACGTGAAAGAGGCACTGGAACTTCTGGAAAGGAAATTTGCATTTGTTTATGCTCCAGTGTGGTTGGAGAGAGTCGTTTGGGCAGAAAGGAGCGAAGAGGCAGCTCGCTTCGTGCACATGTAATGGGCAATGAGAAGGTTTTCGAAGTGTTCAACTTGGATGCAGTCAAATGTGATAATGCAATCGGGATTGATTGGGTAATCAGCATGAGCAGGTGGGCCCAGCTTCATTCAAAGTCTCATGTGTATAAGGGATGAGGAATCATTTCATAGCTTCTTATTCAGAATCCAACAACATTGAACCAAAAAAAGAAAACACAAATCCAAAGCTGTATTTACACAAATAAAGAAAGAAGAAAATAAGTGAGATGGAAAGGATAGAGATGAAATTGTGTGGCAAGAGAGACCAAAGGTAACAGCGGGTGAGATCCGTGCTCGCTCGCGGTGTTATTGTGATGATGAAATGCTTCCCTGTAGTGAGTTTTCACGGTTCGTGGCGTATAGGCACAACAGGAAGCAACAGCTATGACGGGCCACTACAGGAAGTTAGCGTTGGCACTAACTGGAGCACAGAGCCCCTACCTTACACTCTCCTCCCCCCTTATGAATGCGACACACATCCAAACATGTCTAAACATAAGCTTTAGGCTTTCAGACACGGTCTATCAGAACCAAGGCACAGCTGGGACTGTTTGATAATCTCTTTCATCATCGCATCCCGTGAAACACACTGGCTCATACCACATGCCTATTCATTCGAAACACATTTGGAGTCGATGGAACTAAACATCAGTGCTGCTTCGGAAAACTGGGTTTCTATGGGCTTGTGTTGAGCCTGAGGCATGTGAAGGCTTTTAAAGCTAGAAAAATAAACAACAAATATGTCATCTTTTATATTTTACAGAACACAAAATACTTAGGGAAATTGACCTAATGGCTATAAAAATGTATACATGTATACACAAACCGAGCATCAACAAAACTCTTCTTGCTGTATTATCTTTAGTGGGATTCAGTTTCTTAATCTGCACAACTTAATGGTGTTAACTAGTTAGGAATGTCTCATCTTGTTATCGCCCACTTAATTTAATACTAGGGACTAGGGTTGCAGGAGTGAGTCTTCCCCATGGCAATCCGGGGAGAACAGGGTGCCAATCCATTGCGGGGCGCACACTCGTTCCATTAGACACACACACATTATATAGGGGCATTTTAGAGCAGTTTGCTTTGAATTCATGTTTTTGGACTTTGGGTGGAAACTGAAGAAATCGGAGGAAACCGAGTTGGACATGAAAACAACATGAAAATGTCATTTAAATTGGGATTCGAACCTGAATCGCCAGCACTGAGAGCTTTTGTGCTTACCACTAATCCACCGTGCCAACACAGTTAAGAATGTGTTTTTAAATAATTCCATCCATCCATTATCTTCCGCTTTATCCTCTACTAGGGTCGCGGGGGAGAATGTTTTGGGTGCTGGGCAGATACACCCAGGACAGGGCACCACTCTATTGCTAGACACACACTCACTCACAGAGATACACTCTATATGGGGCAATTTGGAGAATTCAATTGACTTGATCCATGTTTTTGGACTGTGGGAGGAAACCGGAGAACCCGAAGGAAACCCACGGGGACACGGGGAGAACATGGAAACTCGACCCAGAGAGGCTAACCACTAAGCCACGTGTTGCCTGTTCAAAAATACTAATTGAAATGAGTATATAAAATAAGAAGTTGCCTATTTACATTGTTGACATTCTGTCATCTCATTCAATTATTCTTTCATTATTTTCCATTTAATCCCTCTAATGGGGTTGCAGGGGGGGGGGGGGGGGTTCCTTATGCCTATCCAGTGAAGAACGTGTCAGTGAATGGGCATGTTTTTGGACTATGGGGGGGAAACTGTATCCACAGCGCCGAGTGGCTGACCACTAGGTGGTCAACTAATCGGACCACTAAGCCATTTGCCACCCCATCATCTCATCCAATCCCCAACATTCCAAAAACTCTCAACACACATAGAACACCCAGACAGGTTTTCGAAACTTACTAAGAGTTTTTCAGTGAACATTTACAAACAAGCATCAGAAAAACTAAGCCATGTATAAGATACAGTATATAACTATGTTAAACATCAGTGTCAGTGTTATTTGTGTTGTTGACTACATCTACTTCATGTGTCATATTAGTTTTGAGCTGGCTAAACACTCTGCTGGTTATTTGTGGTCTGACATTTAGACGACATTAGCATACTCTGCTTCCGACTCTGAAAACATCCTCAGGGTTGCCAGCTGTCCTTATATTAATAAAAATACGAATACCTAATATGTCAAAAAGTATTACTATATGCTAATATTTTTAAACTCCCGTCCTGACACATCAAGGAGGATGGTTCAACATTTATATGCTGCTTGTAAACACATCAGTAAGACAACAGAACATGGTTTGCTCTCTGGCATGACGTCACACAGACATCACACCTTGATGCAGAGTGATGGATTGCGTGATCGATTGTATACAGCAGTTCAATGTTTATGGACGCTTTCACCCACTAAATATATTAAGGTTGGTCAGTGCAAAAGGCCTATAAATATCTTACTACAATTTAGTGCTTTTGTGACATGCCTCTTTAATATAGTCGGCTTATTGTGCACACGTTGGTCTATTGATGTCTTAAAGGTCAGAATTTAAGCTGACCTACTTGTGTCTAGCTTTTTCTGACATTTATCGCTGGATTGCGCCATATCCTGCGCTTTTGTCACATTTTCGGAATACATTTAAACATCAAACGTGAGCTTCACGTTTTCCCCCTGATTACACACATGCACCACCCCACTCCATCATGCCTCCACATGTTTTAATGAAAGCTGCACTAATGCGATAAAAAATATAAACAATTAATTCAATACTGATAACAGAATGATTTGTTTTATGCCTTGATTGGGGCTTAGCACAGCGAACACAAATGTTATTAAAGTAGAAATGTAATATTAAGATGTTGAATTAATAATGTGATATTTTCTTGGCACACATATAATATTTTCTTTATAGAGATTTAGTACTTTCTTTGGCACAATTGAGATTAAACACACATTTTCGATGGCAACATCTATGGCCTGACATGTGACATTAACAAAAGAAAAACATATTTACAAAAAAAAAAAAAAAAAAGAATATATATATATATATTTATATCTATTGCACACCATTATTTGCCCACCTTTTTTAGGAATACCGGTGTTGACTAAATATAGCTCAACATATTTGCTTGTGCTTATGGACAGACCACATGAGCCATCGGCATTATGTTCACGCTACAGTTTGCAACACATTTCATGACAATCAGGAAGATAATTAGCCTGTCCCGGTGACAAATTAACCACCTGCTGGAAGACATTAGAAACAGGTTTGGGATCACTAAGAAAACATATTATCAGAACACTTTATAACATTCCCAGAACACTCTGCCGAATCATTCCAAAAACACACATAAAAAACACATTAACAATAAGCAGTTGCAAAAACTATCTTAGCACTAAACCCTTCACAACTTTTCTGATATAATTCTGAAATAATTAAATTTAAAAATGATCAAAGACACGCAGGAGTCTGTCTCCTAAAATGTTCATAATAACTACTAGTATTATAATAAATATTTTAACTTACACTTAAGGACATTTTTAAACCTTATAGAACCTTATAGTTTGAAACCTGCGGCATGGTGGCTTAGTGGTTAGCATGTTCTCCTCTCAGCGCTAAGGATTCCCAGTTCGAATCCCAATCTGGGTAGAATTTCCATGTTCTCCCAGTGTCCGCATGGGTTTTCTCCACGTTTTCTGGTTTCCTCTCACAGTCCAAAAACATGGATCAAGGTCAATTGAATTCTTCAAATTGCCCCATATAGAGTGTGTATGTGTGAGTAAGTGTGCCCTGCGATAGAGTGGCGCCCTGTCCTGGGTCTATCTGCCCAGCGCCCAAAACATTCTACCCTGGATGGGCATAGGGAACCCCACCACGACCCTAATATTGGATAAAGCATAAGATAATGGATGGATGGATTGTGTTTGAAACCCTTTACAACCAACATAGTATATTTGACGTGTTAAATATTGTAAATATAAAGTTTTTAAGCACTTAAAATGAGTAAAAACTCTATAATTTGGTCGCAAGTTTTACATCAGTAATGGTGAAGAGCACAATGATGTTAAAGCTGTAAGCAAACGCAGATTTGTAAATCTTTTATTTTACAAAAGTATCATCTACCTGGTTTTAAAGGCAAGATTGATCACCTTTATAAGTGTGAACGAGTTAACAGATCTTCTATGAGTTCAACTTAATAAATCAAATTGGACATAGGAAATATGAAATGTTGCATTTCTGCTGTAAAGGGCAGGTTTTTACTTATTTTCCGCAAATATGTTCGATTTAGTAAATATATAACAAGTGTGTGTTAGATGCATAGAGGTTTGTTTTCATACATCTGTTTGATTAAATTTAAGTTAGAATGCACTTATTGCATCCATGCAAATACCACTCACTGTTATTTGCTGTGACATTCATGCATTTATTTAAAAGATGTAAATATCTGGGAATCACGCAGATTGTCCTACATTGCTTAATACAGACATTGCCATCTGCACTGCAATATGCACTATGCCCTCTGCATTGCATTCCTCAAACACTGACATTTTTCAAGTTTAAAGAAGGTAAATGCCAAAGTGCCCAAGGTTATGAAGCAGGGTTGTGGTAAAAAGTTATTTCAACAGAACAGCTTCTATTAAAAGTGCTTTCACTTCCACAGCTCCAGAATATTATCAGCTAGAGAGAGAGCCACACAGGCCTCCCACAGGCCCTCGTCTCTGGTTCTAATCAAATTCATTTAAGTGTTATTTGAATGCCACAGTATTACTCTCTGATTACACGATGACATTTTCTGAACATGTGGTGTACATATTCAGCACAGCTTGGTAATATTCCTGAGCTAACACTCTTCCAGAACATATTCGTGACCTTTAATGAATATGTGCAATCTTAAACCCTATGGAGCTCAGAATTTCGACAAGCAACGTGACAAAATGTAAATGTATAGACATTTGCTTCAGAACATACACACCATAACATTGTAAGAAAACACAGTATTAATATGTATATTAATTAATACCAATCTTACTAACATACACTTTTACACTTCTCTAATTTCAATAACTTGCATGCCTTTGGACTGTGAGAGAAAGTATATCATATATCATATTAATGACACTTAATACATTAAATATTACAAATAATTCTCTTATGAACTTGATGTTAGTATTCTATAGCAACAAGAATAAACATGTTTCTTTTGTCATGTTTGGAAATAGTCACTGTCCCCTTCCATATATCTATATATTTTTTTACAACGAAAGTGTCACAAATCTCTCTCTCTCTCTCTCTCTCTCTCTCTCGCTCAGTGAGGGAGATGATACTCTAAAATTATGCAGCCTGTCCCGTCACATAACAACTAAAATGCCTTTTCTTCAAAAGCATTTATTGATTGTGCTTTTAGTTTTTATTCATGCAGTCGTATAGTTAATTTGTTATATGTTTATGTTTCCTGCAGTCAGTAAGTGTTCAAGGTTGTGAACTGTAAAACGAGCATGTAAAGCAAGCTCGGGGGGGGGGGGGTAGCTCAGTGGTTACGAGGTTGGACTATCAATCTGAAGGTTGTTGGTTCAAATCTCAGGTACACTGAAGTCACCAATATTGCCCTTAACCTTAATTTTATATATATATATATATATATATATATATATATATATATATATATATAAAAACCTTATTTTAAACAGAACTACAGAAATGCTGATTCAATAAAGTATGTAGAGTAGGGTATAGATTATAAGTAGACATTATAAACACATGCTGTGAAAAAGGTGAAAGTATTTCAGATGTGTCACTTAAAGCCCTAAATAATTAGGGCCTTCTATCAAATACAGCTGTAAAATATAGGCAATAGAAAATTACAATTGTTATTAAGCAGTCACAAGATAACTTCTTATCCGTGCCCCTAATCAAACGAATGAATTACCAGCATTTATGATTCTTATATAAGACCAGTACATAATACATAATAATAATTCATTTTATAACATCATATAGCAGCACTATCCACTTATTATGAAAACAAAATGCTGACGACTGAATATATTTACATAATGAAATGTTCATGAATAAGTCCTTAACTACAAAAAGACGACTTCATTTACAGATTTTTTAGAATTCATTAAAAAGCACATTTAAATACAAATTGCCTTCACACATCATAAAACATTACAATAAATACAAAACATATTAATTACCCAATAATGAAGAAAACTAATATAGTAAATATAACTGGACATTTTGTTGACCCAGCAAATAATGTGGGTGGATGTTAAATATCTTTTTTTTTTTTTTTTATAATTAAAAACTTTAAATAAACATAATATAATTATACTGTAAAATAACTGATTGATATAATAATAATATCTAAAAGGTTATGCGATGAAAATTTAACACATTTTCTCAGTTATGGTAAATATATATAAAAACTGCTTTGTTTAATTTACTAAATAAAGCATTTAATCAACAGCTGGATGTGAAAAATAGAATTTACAAAACGAGTAATATAATCAGCTCTTTAAAAATCTGAAAAACATTTAAATCAGCAGGCAGGCCGATAAAGCATATTAATCATTGCAGAATGAAATGAAGATAATGCTGAATTAATGTGATATGTTACATAATTGTTTGTCCACCCCATTGTGAGTACCTGTACTGAGGATGAGATATATCTCAACAGATTTCCTCATGTTCTACTTTGGGTAGACCACATGGACCTGATTGCATAATGTTTTCACTACAGTTTGTAACACATTTCATGATAATCGGGAAGATAATAAGCCTGTCCTGATGACAAATTAGCCACCTGCCGGAAGACACAAATTTATGCACAGAACACATAAATCTTTTTACGAGCTGAGCAATTACTTTAATGTGCATTGTATTCTACTCATGGCTATTTGTTGTAACTAATGACAAAAACAGATTTCACTTGGGTGAAAACACTGACATTTTCACACATTCCCCTCACTGGAATCCCATGGCATTTATGTATTTCTCATGTTTAGAGAGCTGCACGCTGTTTGTGGCGAACATCAGGGTGAATGATGAGAATGCAATGCCGGGTCCATAGTGGGCCATTTTATAGCTGGGGGTGTCCTTGGAGCACTGACCCATAATGTTCAGTGTGGGCAGAGGGAAATCAAGGTCTTGCTCCTGATTTACACACCTCCAACCACCAGGGCCGGATGATAGCCAATTAGAAATTCCCTGCAGCTAGCACTTTTTTTTTTAACATGTGCCGAGATGCTCATACACACAAACACACCAACAGTACATACTCTATTTTTCTTTCTGTGAGCATCTTTGTAGGGGTGTGCGTGTGTGTGCGTTTAAATGATTATTTTATGCAAAAATCACTTGGCTATAATTAATATTTTATTGTTTAATTATAGTGACGTAGTTTACTGAGTGGAATGTAAAAGTGCACTCCGGAATCCTTATGTTCTTTATAATTTCCCATCTGCTTTATTACTGATGCTCTATTTACAACAAATCACTGTTCTCATTGCTTAAATGGTCCTTTCTGCACATTTCACAGATATAGACTGTTCTAACACTGTTGTGTTTGGGTGGTGGATGATTCTCAGTACTGCAGTGTGTTTTGTTCTAGTTTGAGTGGAAAGAATCATCCTGGTGCTTATTTATGGGTTCTAATCTTCAGTAAAATTTTAAAAGTATCTATAGAAAAAGACAAACCACCATCCATAATATAGTGTATAATATATCCATTAATATAGTACATAAACAGTGCATGATAAGTGGAACTGATTAAAGAGACAATAAGTGACATTCACCTTAAAACCTAAACTCACCAATCATTTTATTAGTTACAGCTCATTGTTTCTCCTATTATCCTAAAATTGGATTTTGTAGTTATACAGTTCCATTCTGTAGTCCATCTCTTCCTCTACATACTCTGTCCTCTGATGATCAGGACCCCCAGACTCCTGTATGTTCTAATTGGTGTACTGTTCTCTGTCCAGTAGCACTGCTTTGTCTGATCCATAATTTCCTGATCGTTGAAAAACAAACAAGAGCGGACTACCAAAGTATTTAGAGAAACAGATGGACTACAGAATGGAATTGTAGAAATACAAAGACCATCTATATGATCAGTGGAACTGAAAAAAACAGACAGTGAGAGTAGAACTGATGAGGTGTCACTAAAATAGCCAGTGAGTGTATAAAATAGACACTTGGCAAAAAATTCTCATATCTACTTAATACTTAAAATATTGCAGTCATTTCCAACTCTTGCAAGGCTTGTACGAACCTGAGCTTTGCTATGACATGACATACTGTGATTTACACCGCTTTCCTATATATATGTGTGTGTTTAAAAGTAAATCACCATAATTTAGAGCAGGTAATAAGACGTTTGTTCCAAAGTAAAGGCCACACATCATCTGATTTTTTTTGGGGGGATGGCTGATGTGGTCCGTTAGTAACTGCAGATGTTTTCTACCTCACTTGATAACTGTCAGAGCAAAAATATTGACTTATTTACTTTATGCAATTGTTTAACTATTTGGTCCCATAAAGCATAGACAGATCAAATTAAAATTACAATATTAGAATAAACTTGATCTGATTAACTTAAATATTATATTAGTTCTGGTGACAGTGACATCATTCTTTTGTCAATCTCCATATTGGTCTGCTCTAATTCAGTCTCATGGGTACACACATTGTTGCTGGTGATAAATGATGGAGCAAAGCTTTAAAAGGTCAGCCACTCAATCGTGGCCTTGTGCGGCCTACAGCCTCTGCTTGTTCCATGTGGCGCCACTAAGTAGAATTAATGGCTGTATTGATTGCCCTGCCCACAACTCAAATTGAACTGGTCAGCCCAAGCTTTAAAAAGACTGCACCCAAGCATAGGGGGATCCCAAACCCCACAAATAAAACATTCAAAATCAACAAAACTGATTTTTAGGACTCTATTTCTATTCACCCACTGCTAAAGATGTGATTGATTAAGGAAGGAGATCGTTAGGATAGAATGTCAGTTCATTCTGTATGGTCAAGGGCTTTAAATGTAAGTCACAGATCTCAGTGTGTGCTTTAGATGAGCTCATTCGATAGCCAGCGGCGAAAGACAGCCTTAAACAAATGTGCAGGGGCTGGGTTGTCATCCTTCATGTGGCATGTTTGGTCGGTATTGACCAGCAGAAAAGGTTATTCAAACTGAGAACGTGTGAAGTGCCTCCCCACTGTGCAGCTCTATTTCTTTAGGTAATATAACTTTTTTTTTAATGTAAAATTTTGTATTGAAATTTTTTTTTAATGCCACACATAATAGAATGCAAACCTGGAGCTGAAAAATTACCAATAGCTTTGTAAATAATTAATAAAGGTTTTTAGGTCGGTGGCATGGTGGCTTAGTGGTTAGCACATTCGCCTCTCAGCACTAGGGATTCCAATCTGGGTGGAGTTTCCATGTTCTCTCCGTATCCGCGTGGGTTTTCTCCGGGTTCTCCGGTTTCCTTCCACAGTCAAAAAACATGGATCAAGTCAATTTAGTTCTCCAAATTGCTCTATATAGTGTGTGTGTGTGTGTGTGTGTGTGTGTGTGTGTGTGTGAGTGTGTGCCCAGCGATGGATTGGTGCCCTGTCCTGGGTGTATCTGCCCAGCGCCCGAAACGTTGGATGGGCATGGGGAACCCCCGTGACCCTAATATAGGATAAAGTGGAAGATAATGGATGGATGGATGGGTTTTTAGGTCTCAGTTGAATTGGGCCAGTTTACTCTCAAATATTTAAAATATAAAAAAAAAGCAGCCAAATGTTTCAATTTAGATAATATATGTAAATGTTCAGGGCGGCAAGGTGGTTCAGTGGTTAGCACGTTCGCCTCTCAGTGCTACGGATTCCTGTTTCGAATCTTAATCTGGGTGGAGTTTCCATGTTGTCCCCGTGTCCGTGTGGGTTTCCCCCCACAGTCCAAAAACAAGGATCAAGGTGAATTGAATGCTCCAAATTGCCTCATTTAGTGTGTTTTTGTGTGAGTAAGTGTGTACCCAGCAATGGATTGGCGTCCTGTCCTCGTTGTATCTGCCCAGCGCCCGAAACGTTCTCCTATGGATGGACACCACCCAGGTGCTAAAATGTTAAAATGTTTATATTATATGTATTATATATTGTATATAAGTACATTAGAGGGTAGTGTCTTAATGACAAGCATTAGTACAAAGAGGCACTTTCTAGTTTGACTTCTAAATGTTAGTAGGGTTAGGGTTACGAATGGCTGGATTATCTAATGAATTATGGAATTATGAATATTGAGCATGGTTTAAAATTACGCTACATTTTTTAAGTTAGTTGAAAAAAAAAATCACGACAAACTATAAGTTATAAAAGAAGTTATACTACAATCTGATTATTGTAATGTTCTTCAAAAAAACAAAACGAAGAGAAAGAATGAAGTGTCTTACAAATCAGCCTTATAACATTTTATATTATTTATCATCATGAGCACTTGAACTTCAGCATGCAAAAATGTCTACATTGCAGAACAGAGAACAGCCAGGGGAAATGTGATCCTGTAGCACTCTGTTTGTTCTCGCTCTCTGTTAATTTATTTTTGCAACGTTCCTTAGTGTCATCCTCCTCAGCTCTGTAAGTTTAACATGCCCCGCATATGAATAAAACAGCGGATATTGGAATAATAAAAAAGCAATGGTTAATTGCTAAAAGACTTAATGTCACAGCAAACAATTTGCTTGCAAAAGTAAATGTTGGATAAATGTATTGTAAGCAAACTTCAAAGTGCCAATATTAAATAAAAACACATACAGAAGATGAAATACATAGAGAAGATCTATCAGATTAGAGGGTGTAGACATATAAATAAGGACTTTTTGCACTATAAACACTTCAGATCGTCATGGACATTGTTATTGACACTTAACACTTTACATACCAATATAGCAATATATATTGTACATATGCTATTTCAGTTTAGCTCATTTATATTTTTTATTAGTTCTGTTACTGCACTGTTTCATCTCTGATAGGCCTTATTGCATTATTAATTGTTTATTATTTATTATTATTATTATTATTATTATTATTATTATTATTATTATTATTATATTATTTTTATCATTCATCCATTATCTTCCGCTTTATTCTCTATTAGGGTCATGGGGGAGTTCCCCATGCCCATTCAGGGGAGAACGTTTTGGGCCCTGGGCAGATACACCCAGGACAGGGCGCCAATCTATCACTGGGCACACACTCATACACACTCTATATGGGGCAATTTGGAGAAGCCAATTGACTTGATCCATGTTTTTGGACTGTGGGAGGAAACCGGAGAACCCGGAGGAAACCCACGCGGACACGGGGAGAACATGGAAACTCCACCCAGATGGGGATTTGAACCGGGATACTACTATTATTATTATTATTATTATCTATTTTTTGTTATTATTATTATTCATTTGTTCATTCATATATTACAACTACACACTGTATGCTAATTTTTTGACTGGTTAACAACAAAGATAGGAATTGGATTTGTAAAAGACAAAATGGACCCAGACAGTTAGACATAAAGGCCGCAAAAAAACAAATTCTACTATTGTATGCTGAAGCATCAGTGCTAAAGATTGGATGAACTTCTTAGGACCCAAGGTACCCCTGAATAAGATGAGATTTTATGAAGACATTGAGAATTTTACAAATACATATGTTGCCATCGATTACATTCTTAGAAAGTAGGGTCTTTTTCTTGCAAGGTCTTTTTCTGCATGTGTCAAACAAAGCATGTGCTCGTCTGACCTGTCTGCAGTTCAGAAGTGTCCCCTGTTAAAATTGTATAGTAGAAAAAAAAATAGAATAGAAAAGATAACGCTGACCACAGACTGTTGGGCAGCTTTAGGCTTGAACTGAGCATAAAGGGATGGAAATTCCAAATTCTTCTGTCACGAAATAATTAATTTTAAGTAACTGAAATTAAATTAAATGTAATGTGAATTGAACTTTATTGCAGCTTTGTAACGAATCTATTGGAAACTGTAAATTATTATTCCATCCATCCATTATCTTCTGCTTGATCCTATGTTAGGATAGGGTTGCGTAGGGGTTCCCCATGCCCATCCAGGGGAGAACGTTTTGGGCGCTGGGTGGATACACTTAGGACAGGGCGCCAATCTATCGCTGGGCAAGTAAATTATTATTAATTTTTATATTTTAAAATCAATCATTTTTAAATTGTAAATACAGCATACAGTCGGTACAAATCGAACATTTGGACAAACCCCTTCTTGCTCTATTGTCTTTTGCTCCCCTTTTTACAATTTTACAATTCCAGACTGTAGAACATCTGTTTTCTGTTTTTGTTAGACCTCTGTTGGTTCTTTTTTCTCAATTGTTAAGGTCCATCACAATTGTTTGTCAGTTGCAGTGACACTGATGTGGTGAGGGGGTTTTAGTGCAGCAGTGCTGCTGTAGTTTGATTTAAACACCTCATTGACACTGATGGGATAGGAATAATGCACCAACCAAATAATCCCTGCTCTGTGGTGCTACTATTGGGGTTCTGACCATTAGGACAGAGTAAAGGAGACGTACACAGTATGTACTGTAGAACACAAGCGGATGGACTACAGTCTGAAATTTAAGAACTACAAAGTCCAGCTTTACAGTAAATGGAACTAAGAACATGGACAATAAGTGGAGCTAAAAGAAGGTGTATCCAAACGTTTGATGGGTACTGTATGCAATGCATCAGCACTATAACCTGCATTGTGAAATTTTATTTAATTCAGTAAAACCACTGAAAAGAATTACTGGCCCTGACAAACACAAGGCACCACCACCAAACCTATACCTGTTCTGTGATGGTTCTGACCAATAGAGAACAGAGAACCAACAAGCAATATGACAAAACAATTACAACACAAATGACAACATAACTGCAACAAGTTTACATGTCTAGTCAAATTACATTTCCATTTGGTCATTTAGCAGATATTTAAATTCAAAGCATCTTACAAATATCCAAACTTGGTTGAGGTCAGGGCGGCATTGTAGCTTAGTGGTTAGCACGTTCGCCTCTCAGCGCTCATTCGAATCCCAATCTGGGTCATCCCAATCGCGGACATGTTCTTGTGTCCGCGTGGGTTTCCTCTGGGTTTTCCGGTTTCCTCCCACAGTCCAAAAACATGGATCAAAGTCAATTGAATTCTCCAAATTGCCCCACATAGTGTGTGTTTGTGTGTGTGTCTGTGTGAGTGAGTGTGTACCCAGCGATAGATTGGTGCCCTGTCCTGGGTGTATCTGCCCAGTGCCCGAAACGTTCTCCGTTCTCATGGATGGGCATGGGGAACCCCCCCACGACCCTAGTAGAGGATAAAGCGGAAGATAATGGATGGATGGATGGATGATTGGGGTCAGAACACAGGTGATACAGCACCTCTGGAGCACATGTGGTCAAAGGCCTTGCTCAAGTACCCACATGGGTAACCTCATTTAAGCTGGGATTTGAACCCATAACCTTCATATAAACATCCCAACACATGAACCACTGAAATACCCCACCCTGAACTAGTGCACTTACAATTCTCTAAGAAACATAGTTAGTTAACTATATTATGCATGACAAAAACTGAACTTCTGAAAACAGTCAAAGCAGTTTTCTCTGTTCTCCCTCCTCAGGGTTTAGGCATCTGTGTTTGCATTAAACCTCTGCAACTGTCAGAGTGGATTACTCTTTGCTGGATGGGCTTGCTGCAGATATGACAGGCCTGATGGGAAGGGGACGCATCTAATTTGGGCCAGATGCATATGACAGCACACGGTTGAGGATGGCAGAGTTACACACATTAGTGCAATTGTGTGAATAGTTGTGCAAAGATAGATAGTGGCAAAATTACACATTGCAAACCTTTGTTTTATAGGTATGCTGTTTATACTTAGCTTCATAAATGTTTTAATGGGAAATTAACTGTATAATTATGTATATTTTGGCAATTTATGTTATCAAATGAAGTACTTCCTGTTCACAATGTAAAGCCACAATACCTCCAAAATAAATTGCTACAATTGCTGGCATATTAAAACAAATACATTGTTCTTTGGACTTCTGGCTTCCAGTAAAACAGGGAATGCATCATAAATGCAGTCCAGGTAAGATGTAATCTCCATACCTATGGCACCTGTCACACTCCCACTGTCTGACCATCAGAATTAATGGGGTCAGATCCACGTGACCGCCAACTCATTTATATGTAAATGATTCTGCTAGGGCTGTTGCAGCCTTCTTCAACATACTCTTCCTCATCTCTCTTTAAAGTACTGTTGAATATAACATTTATGTAAACTTCTAGATGCCCTTCTGACAAATGGACACTTGTGAAGTCTGATGAGCACAAAACTACAGTAATGCTTTATTTTTTCCCCTTTGGAACTACAAATGGTTTGATGCAAGCAGGTTCTGTACTGTGTACATCCACTTTACTCTGTTCTAATGGTCAGGACCCTAATAGTATCACCAGGGATTATTTGATTTGTGCATTATTCCTATCCCAGCAGCGTCAATGAATCTACAGCAGCACTGCTGCACTAAAACCTGACAATAAACAACTGACAATAAACAATCCACCATCCAAATGATACCTGTTTTGTAATGATGATTCTGACCAATAACAGAGAACCAACAGGGGACTAACAAAACAAAGATAAACAGATGTACTTCAGTTTGTAATTGTAAAACTACAAAGTCCATCTATATGGTAAGTGGAGGCAATAGAGAATGGATCCAGAAAGGGGTTTGTCCAAACTTTTGATTTGCACTTTAAATAGTATAGATTTGTGACAGAGACCAAAATAAAGGACTACTAATACATAATGATGAATTACCACATATCAAAATTCCACATTTAAATATAAACATGTTTGGCTGTATACTCGCTTCATGGTTAGGTGATTACAGTTTTTTTTATTATTATTATTATTATTCATTCATTCATTCATTATCTTCCGCTTTATCCTATATTAGGGTCATGTGGGGGTTCCCCATGCCCATCCAGGGGAGAATGTTTCTGGCGCTGGGCAGTTACACCCAGGACAGGGCGCCAATCTATCACTGGGCTTATTATTATTTATTTTATTTTATTTTTTATATATTTATTATTAATTCAATACTTCAACACTGAAGTATATATATAATTTATTTATTTATTTTATTACAAGCACTTTCCAATTTGTTTTAGAATTAAATTTTATTATTTTTAAATTAATAATTTCAGTCGTCATGTGTTATTATGTATCATTTCTACTCAGAAAACAATATTTCTCATTTACAAACATTACTTTTTACTGAATGTACCTATATAACATGTCAGGCATTTATGGTAGGCATGTGCACTTTTATTTGTTGAATCCTATTTAACAGATTTCTACTAGGCCTCTAGTATTTCTGCAGTGCAGCCTTATACATGTAGCAAAAAGTTACTAATGGCAGAATATATCAGCCACATTGAGTGACATAAATGACAAGAGGATAGTATAAAAACTTTCTCTATTTCATCATTCATTCTGATATATCTATCAGCATACACATTAATAATTATTAATGTGTATGCTGAGAGATAGATCAGCACACACATACCATAATATTAATGGGATTATATTCTTCCATCTGTGTCATGTTGTTAGGTTAAGATGTTCACTTTCTTTTGATGATGCAGAGCAATCTATTTTTTCAAGGTTAAAATTAATTAATGCCATGATATTCTAATAAAGCAATTCAGGAATCATAAGTGGTTTTGAATGCAGCAGATGTTTTTTGGCAAAAAAGAAACTTATCTTAATATTAACATTTTATCAAACTTGAATAGAATCCTTGATTCAATTTAGGTTATAAACTTATAATAACGTATGGTTCTGTGCTTTAAATGTTTATGATTGGTTTTACTGATTTCTTTAACCAAATACACTCTGTTTACAAAATGCAGCTCTTGTTTAGCCCCTTGAGTGTCAAAGTGACTGCTACTCGGCCTTGCATACAGTAATATAAATATAAAATTAAAATTGTTCCACAATTCACAATAGCTTTTAATCTGTTATATAGGTTATTACAATCTAAATTGCCGTAATAGTGTGTTTAAAATAGGCAAAGACATTAATTTTATTTAAAGTTTAAGTAACAAATGTAACTTCCATCATAACAATCCAGATATTGAAAATCTCATTAGCTTTCCACTTGATTTCATACTAAGGACTAGGGCCAGGAAGGGTTCCCCATGTCAATCAAGGGGATAAAGTTTGGGGCGCAGGGCAGATACACCCAAGACAGGGTGCCAATTCACCACTGAGCACACTCACATAGACACAGACAATATAATGGTGCAAATTTTTAAATAGGGTCAATTTAAAGGCAGCCAATATGTCTTTAAAATCAAGTTTTTTGACTGTGGGAGGAAACCAGAAAAAGGAGAGTAAACCCTTACAGACAGGGGGAACATGGAAACTCAACCCAGATTGGGATTCAAGCCTGAAATGTGAAGGTAACCACCGTGCCCGATATTAAGATGCAGAATGAATTTTTGCCAATTTGAATATAATAATACCAAAATAAGAGTTTAGAGAATATACCAAAGATTGACTGGCTTTTAAACTGCTTTACACTCAGTATGTGGAAAATGTATTTCAAATAAATATATAAATAAAACTTAAAATAAACTTTAAAAACTTTTTGGTGTTAAAGCCAGCATTATTCAGTGATCTATTCCCAAAGTAGAACACATGGAAAATGGTTTTCAAGTTTATCTAGTTGACTTTAAAAAGAATCCAGCATTGGTTTAGTCAGGGACCTGGAGTCAGAGCCATTTGCCATGGTGACCCTTGCTTAGTGAGAAATTGTACTTTCTGCACTTCTCCATCAGAATAGTTACAACACGTCCCTAAGGCCGAGTCAATAGAAAGAGAAGTGTGTATGTCGGAGAGTACGTGGCTGTGTGTATAGGTCATATTGATTTTGGAGGCTGGAGAAAAGTGTTAGTGATCTCTGCAAAGTTGGTAAGTTTTATGTAGGAGGGAGGGCAGAAAGGGATTATGGGAGTCAGGAGTTCAGAAGTGAAAGCATTCGCCTCCTCTAATCTTCTCTCACTGATTTTTAAAGAATTCCGTCTCCTGAAGAAGTCGTAAGGTTACATAAAACGCATTTAGAAGAAGTTTGTTTTTGTACAGTTAAGTACAGTAAAAGTATATGATGCATTTCACAACCACATTTTATGGTGTAACTGCAGAGTAAAGAGCCATGTCATAAAAACTAGAAGGGAATTAATAAATCATAATAATAGATTAGCATACTTAAAGTAACACTGATTATGCACAAACCTGAAGGAATTATTAATATATTATATTAATATAACTTCTTAATCTCACACATTGCAATTTACAAAACCATTAAAAAATGTTTTGCAGTTATTTGTTATACATTAATCTTTATTTCATTGACAAGATTATAAAGAAAAGTGCTTTATTAGTTCTGGGTCACACACTTTATATGCTGATTTTAGGTACACACACATTTTAATACCTGTATTTTTCCAATATTGTAAAAACAGTTTGAAAATACACTTTTCTGTTCCAACACAGCAGTGCAGCAGGTTCATAAAAACATACAGTATATGATTTGGTGATTTTAGTTTGGAAGGACTTGACTTGTCCATACAGAGCCATGACCTCAACCCTACTCAACACATGTGAGACAAACTACAACAGAGATTGTGAGCCAGGCCCTCTTATCCAGCATCAGTGTCTGACCTCACTGATAATTTTCTGGATGCTAAAAAAATGGGACAAACTGACAAAACCAACTTGGAAACAACGGTCTTGTAAAAAAGACTTTATGGAATAGTGTAAGAGTATAAGAGTATAAATCTGCAAAGCACATGCTTCTGTGGGTGTATTACTGTGGGTTATTATTTCTGTGGGTAGGTGTCCCAATACTTCCGATTACTTGTGACCACTTAATTCTATGTTAGGGTTGCAGGGAAAGGGGGGGGGTTCCATGCCCATCCATCGGGGAGCACTTCAGGCTCTGGGTTGATACACCCAGGACAGGAGGACACCAATCTATTTTAGGGAACACTCTCACTCACACAGACACACACTATAGGGCAATTCAGAGCAGCCAATTCGCCGTGAATTCATGTTTTTTTTGGACTGTGGGAGGAGGAGGAGACACAAGAAGAACATGGAAGCTCCACCCTGATCAGGATTTGAACCTGGATGCCCAGCGCTGAAAGGTGGACATGTTGATCACAAAGTCACCTTGCCGCCCAAGAATAACAGCTACATTTTTTATTTAATTTATTCTGTTTTTGTCTCTTCTGGATCAAAACAACAGAACGTTGTTTAATAATTTCTGATTCTTCAATTCATAAACAGTGTATAAAGTATATTTTTTGGTATTACACCAAATACAAAAGATTGGTTTGATTATTAGTGTTATTTTTATTTTTCCCAATGTGATCAGCAGTAAATTGACTCCTATAACAGGGTGTAAAAAATTTCAGTAAAATCAGTCTGATAAATAAATTCTACAATAGCAATATATTTAAGGTTTTATAAAACTATTGGATAATAAGTATCCACTTACCCAAATGAAAAATAAAATCTGACAAATACATTTTATTCAATAAATAAATAAATTCAATAAATTCAATAAATAAATTCAATAAATATTTAAATCTTGGCTAATGTTCAAAATCTAAATATTTTAATATAAAAATACAATATATAAATATTACTATATAAAAAACATTTTTTAATATTTTAAAAACATTAAAATACTTTAAAATACTTTCAATTAAAATTCTCTATTTATGTGTATTGTATGCTAATGTATTGTATGAAAAAATGTCATAAAGTTGTGTTTTTTTTTACTCTGTCACACACCACATCATTGTTCAGTAGCAGAGGATGTGAAGGTGAAAAAAAAGGATTTCAAAGGGCATGGCAGATTCTATGGGATGCTCCAGAAACCCTTCAAGCCTATTGACCCTATCCAGCAGAAAGGCAGTCATAAAAAGACCTCAACCTGCCTCATCTTTCACTTACACACAGCTGCCATGTCCAATAACCACAACAATGAGCACAAACAAACAGATCAAACTAAAGCTTGACACTTCTAAGGAGAGTGTGAGAGAAAGGCACAGAAAGACAGTCGAGCATAGTGAGTAAGAGAGTAAGAGAGAGTGAGAGAGAATGGCGGGCGAGGGGAAGAATGATTCAGGCTACTTTGCTGCATCTTTAGTGTAATGTAAGTTCATTTGTTTTTAATATGACAATGGAATGAAGCTTTTTAAAAATCTAGCAATAAAACTGAGTTTAAAGACGGATTACCAATTAACATTTTAGAGTGGTCACTAAATTTCTGCCTTTTATGTCCAATGCAACAGATATTTTGGTCCATTAGTGTTGTTTCCATGTTGATGCATAACTGTCCACTAAATTTATTGTGTTCATTGTGATTGTGCTCTCTGTTATGGATCCAACCATCCAACCATCGTAAGTGTCTTTGTAAGTGTAACATGCTAAGAGTTACAAATCTTCCTTAGATCGATGCTGTTAACAATAGAATTATAGCAACGGAAAGTTTTAAAAATGTCAATTTAGGAAAATGCACAGCACCCACACATATGCTCATTTAATATATATATATATATATATATATATATATATATATATATATATATATATATATATATATATATATATAAACAATAGATAACTATTATTTATTATTATTATTATTATTATTATTATTATTATTATTATTATTTAATCCACAGATTATGCATCTTGGAGCAAAATGGAACAACAATATAAACCCACTGAGGCCTGGTCCTCATCATTTTTCCACCCATCCATTATCTTCTGCTTTATCCTATATTAGGGTCGCGGGGGGGTTCCCCATGCCCATCCGGGAGAACCCGGATGAAAACCCATGTGGACACGGGGAGAACATGAAAACTCCAGCCAGATTGGGATTTGGACCAGGAATCCCTAGCGCTGAGAGGAGAACATGTTAACCACTAAGCCACAAAAATGGTAATAAAAATGGTTGCCATCATTCTACTGTCTCTGCAATTGTTTCGTCTTTATTTGATATGCCATACATTTTCAATAAAAGACAGAACTGGACTGCAGACAGGTCAATCAAACACAGGCATTCTGTTTTTTAAACGCCATGTTGTTCACATGCTTGCAATATTGGGGCCCAGCATTGTTATGTCCCAGGAAGAGACAATATCTTTATAACAAAATCTGCTTTTTCTAAAATCCGCATTCTTCCCTATGGTGTCTCTGTTCAAGATAGCCTTTTTATCTTTGGCACATTGAATTGATACCTCAAGCTCAAACATGTGCCTACCTGACCACAGAAGCCACTTTCACTGCCTTCAGAACATTTCAGATGAGCGCAGGCCCTGAAAACCTGGCAGTATTTCTGCAAGATATTGATGTATGGCGTTCTCTTTGTGTAATAGTTTTAGGTTGCATTGCAGTGAGCTGTGTTCCATTATGGCTTTGTTTATCACAGTGGCATGAAGAATTTTCCTATAATACTGCCTAAGGACTCAAACGTCTGCATAGTCAACAGTCGTTTCCTGTTTTTCACAAAAATAAATGGAAATGCTGTGTGTTTTAAGCATCAGAAAGCAATTTGCTTTCATACAGTTGTCAACATTTTTACAGTTCGAGTATTTTTTTCTTTAGGAGCTGTGATTCGTCAGTATTTTAGTTAAAGCAGAGGTTCGTTTAAGATTTTGTTTGTGTGTGTGTGTGTGTGTGTGTGTGTGT
>JAFMOD010000781.1:2980203-3042319 GCA_019802435.1 Corydoras maculifer
GCTGGGCACACACTCACTCACACATACACACTCTAAATTGGGCAATTTTGAGAATTCAATTAACTTGATCCATGTTTTTGGACTGTGGGAGGAAACCGGAGAACCCGGAGGAAACCCACGCAGACACGGGGAGAACATGGAAACTCCACCCAGATGGGGATTCGAACCGGGAATCCCTAGCGCTGAGAGGCGAACGTGCTAACCACTAAGCCACCGTGCCACTATTTTAATTATAATGAATGTATTTACTATGATACACATTATACATATACATAATAATTTACCAATTTATTTAATTGCATATTAATATGACAATGCAATTCTTATATGATTTGTTATCAGCTAAAGAAAGTTTGAAATGTCCATTGTTTTGTCAAAAAAGCACAACTCTGCAGATCAGGGATTCTCAAGGACAAGTCTCTGCTTTTTTTGGGGAGGGGGGGCTCACTTTTTGTTCATGCAAGAAGATCGGGTTGCATTTTACAGAGTGAGTTTGTGTGTGTGTGTGTGTGTGTGTGTGTGTGTGTGTGTGTGTGTGTGTGTGTTTTCACCGAAATGCGTATACAATGTGGATCTGGGTCACTAAAGATGACCTGCTGTCAAATACTGTGGAAGGGATAATAAAAATGTAAGAGCCTGACCACCTTGCCAGTATGTGTGTGTGTGCATGTGTGTGTGTTCTTGCAGTAATGAGACAGCATTGTGTTGGACCTCACAGCAGTTCATCTTTACAATGGCTGCTCCCTAAAGAGCCAGATGCTTAATGTTGGTTATTAATAGACACATACACGTGAGTACACGCACACGCACACGCAGATACACACAAACAGACAGAGAGATAGACACACACACATACATATGGACAGAAACCACTTTGGACTGCAAGTCCTCTGAGAACACTCGGTACATTACAATACTCTCAGCTAAGAGAAGCTGGAAAAGAAATAAAGGAAATATCCCCTCCAATTCAAACAAAAAGCTAAAGTTAGTCCATTTAAAAAAGGCATTTCTAAATTTCAGACCAGATTAAAATCAGATAAGCCGCTCTACTGTTTAACATAGAGAAATGTACAATGCTTAATAGATATGCATATATATTTAATTGCAGTAACACTGAACCACGTAGGGCAGACACCATAATACATAAGACAAATAACAGGACCAAACGTCTAATATGCAGTTGTTTATTTAGTTTTGCATTGGTTAAAATGACGGTCAAAGAACACATGTTTTTCCCTATATATAAAACATTACTTATTGTTTCTCAACCAGTTTTTAAACAAATGAAATATATTTTAATAAGCTCCCATGTGTATTAGTGTCAAAGATGCATTAATTGTACATTATAGAAAATTGTTATTAATAATTAATAAAATGTAATATAATATTACATAAATTCACTTATTTACTCTTTGAGTGTATCTATCTTATTTACTATAAGAACTGTAATGCAGTCTGTCCTTGTTTTAATAATAAAAAAAAAGAAAAGGTGTAAATGTTACAAAGGAAAGGTTGTATTTAATAAATAGGCTTATATGACTGATACAGTAATGTATGAAGCATGTATTTTAAAAAAGATAACTATTGCCAGCATTAGTGCTCTAGCTATAAAAGTTTAAAAATTATGTTTCAATAGATGCATAACATGCATGCTGATCATTTTTATTTTATAACGATAAAAGAGGGCTAATAATGAATATAAAGTCATGTGCAAGTCAAAATAGAAGTGAACAATAGAGCTCAGCAAAGTAGTTCAGCTCTATATAAGCTGGACAGCTCCTAGTGTTGCGTCGGCTGTCTTACAGAATTTTAAACACTCCTTGATGTGAAACAAAGGCTTTTATTTAGAGCAAAAATTATAGTATTAATATTTCAAAAAGGTAATATATTGGTTTTGGTTCATTTATTTTGCCTTAAACTTTTACATTAACACACACACACACACACACACACACACACACACACACACACACACACACACACACACAGAACCTGATTTCAGGACCCCCCCAGATGAGCACCATATAGCTGTATTTTTTCGGGTAGTAATGAGTTTTGGGTGTGATATTGTCATGTTGTGCTGATGAGTCGGCTGAGCTCAGCATTGCTGCTGGAGTTTAAACACTTAATTTGCACTTCATTAGACACATGTACCTTATTGTTTAACCATATGGCTAGAACACCAGAAACAATATTATTAATAACTAAGGAATTTGTACTGTACTAAAACTGCCTACATAATGCTGTTGACTGGAGATTTTGGATGCTGAGGTTTCTCAGAGCAGATATAACTCAGAGGTATTTTTTAACAAACACATTAATGCTGTATGCTGTTGCTTATCTTGATTGCTCACCAACTTAAAAACAACCCAGCCCTGTTTTAAAGATCTTCTTAAAAATGTGAGCAAACTGCCTTTTATATTCTACCATTTCCTTTGCCGTTGGTCTCATTAAAATGCACAGCCCTATGTATTTACACAAGTCTTAAAATGTATCTAGTGCCTATTTTGTCAAAACTAAAAGCTAAGCACTAAAACTACATGACAAGTTGCCGTGAGAGGTACAAATTGCTTTTAAATGGGTGTAAGCACTTTTAAATAATTATGCTCTTGGAATTTGGACAGTGGGCATGATTGGCAATATGCTACCAAATGTCTACAGTTGCTGTCCTGACCTCTAATCTTGTATTCAATCTGAGAGCTGTATAAAGTAACAAGTAAGTAATTGAGACACAATTCTTGGTGTCAGTCAGAATTCATTGAATAAACAATGATGGAAAGCTTTTCTTGCTCAAAACCAGAATCAAACAATGATACAGCCATTAGCATTTTTTCCAGATTGAATGAGGTTTTAATGGTGAAATTCATCCATCCATTATCTCCTGCTTAATCCTCTACTAGAGTCGCTGGGGGTTCCCCATGCCCATTTAGAAGAGAACGTTTTGGGCGCTGGGCAGATAGACCCAGGACAGGGTGCCAATCTATCGCTGGACACACACTCACTCACACAGACACACTTTATATGGGGGAATTTGGAGAACTCAATGGACTTGATCCATGTTTTTGGACTGTGGGAAACCGGAGAACCCGGAGGAAAACCCACACGGACACGTGGAGAACATGGGAATTCCACCCAGTTTGGGATTCGAACCGGAAATACCTAGCGCTGAGAGGAGAACATGCTAACCACTAAGCCACCGTACCATCTGGTGAAATCCAGTGTTTTCATTTTATTGGATATAAATCTTTGTTTCAAAATAGTTTTTCTTATGAAATCCTAGGTTTAAGTTTAAAGTGAAACTAAAGTTGAAATATGGGAAATTGTAATTCACAAACTTTCAAGCAATATTGTTTCTTGTTCACTGAGTTTGTGACAAGATCACACTCTTTGATAAGTATAGTTGGACAAGCTGCTCTCTGCCTGTGGAATGATGCTCCTGACTCAGCAAAACCGTTCTGAGGGTTTTTGGCAGTCATGAGAGTGTTTTAATGTGCATTTGTTTTACCTTCACTCAGGTAAGACTCTCTGAAATGTTTCTTGGTCGTTTAGCTTTCATCTTAATCACCACATTTCGTCTAAACTGATATCATTCTGCACTGAAGAAATCCATCCATCCATTATCTTCTGCTTTATCCTATATTAGGGTCGCGGGGGTTCTCCATGCCCACCCACGAGAGAACGTTTCGGGCGCTGGGCAGATACACCCAGGACAGGGCGCCAATCCATCACTGGGCACACAAATTACTCACACAGACACACACTATATGGGGCAATTTTGAAGAACTCAATTGACTTGATCCATGTTTTTGGACTGTAGGAGGAAACCGGAGAACCCGGAGGAAACCCACGCGGACATGGGGAGAACATGAAAACTCCACCCAGATGGGGATTTCAACCGGGAATCCCTAACTAAAGAAATAAAATCTAAAAACATATAAAGCCTTCATCTGCCTCATGGAAACTGATCACCCCAACTTTAAATTCAGTCCATCTTTGAACACTTGCTCAGAGCAGCCCATGTTTGCTAAATATTAGTAAAATGTTTAATGAGCCACAGATTTAAAAAATTGGGTTCAGCCGGAAGTTCCTTATTAAAATAATTGACAACTCTGTGGCTAAATTCGCTAATTGAGGTCTTGTTAAATATATGAGGCTTTGCAATGCTTAGAAATCCCAAAAGTTGTAGACTTCTTCTAACTACTGAGAAATAACTACGCAAAAATAATTATCTATAAAATAGTTTTAAATTAATGAAAAAAGTGTCGGAAACATAAAAAGCATCATTTGGCCAAGGGTGCCCTACTGAGCATGGGCATCATTTGCTTGTATCTCAACCTAAAACAAATTTAAATACACCGGCAAATTTATAACAGCAGTGGATTTTATGTATTTAAAACAATAACCAATTTAACCATCGGAGGTAAATGTAAGAAAAGTTTTGTTTTAAATATTTTTTTCAGAGGACATTTCTTGTTTGTCTCCTCTGACCCTCTTTTCCTGACACTTTAATCACAGCAGAATGTCACGCTCCACGTTCAGACAAAGGACAATCATCGCTGTGATAATTTGACCTCTCCTTCAATCAGTTTCACTGTAATTGCATCAGGCACCATCCCTAAGGCATATTTTTTTCTGTGTGGGAGTGTGTGTGTGTGGGAGTGTGTGTGTGGGAGTGTGTGTGTGGGAGGGGGTGGGTGGGTATTCATTCTTTAATAGAAAGATGAATAAACAGATAAAAAAAAGCTTTAAACTTTAAAATATGTTAATTTTAATAGTAACAATTTTTAAAGTTATACAAACTCTTTTTAAGTTCAGTGGCGCCACAACTCTTACAGCAAGAAGCTGCTGGGTTGGATTCCTGTCTGGGACAAACTGAGTGCCATTTGCATGTACTCGCTATTTTGTAGGTATTGTCTCTGGGACCTCAGGTTTCCAACAACCCAGAATAGGGTAATTAAACTAAAAACTAAATTAAAGAATTAATAACTTTAAAGAAAACTTGAGTCTTATGTTTAAATATTATATATAAATATTACATATAAAATATTATTGAGTCAAGTTTAAGCTAGTCACTTTTTCTAATAACTACAACAATAATAATAATAATAATAATAATAATAATAATAATAATAATAATAACAATAATAATAATAGTGTATACTATGCCCTTCTGAATTTAACTACCTGAGATTTTTTTGAAAAAAGAAACAAAACAACTTCCACATTACCCAAATATAAGATTCTGCCTCAAGCTGCATTTTTGTGGTTATAAAAAGTATAAATCTCTGCATGGTCCTGAACAGTAATAATGTCACACTTCGTACTAATCGAAGCAACGTTGTGTATTTGTTTATGGAACTAACACACACATGCACACATACAGACCTTCTGCCTTATTTATAGGAAGATCCATCCATTATCTTTCGCTTTATCCTATGTATTAGGGTCGCGGGGGGGGTTCCCCATGCCCATCCAGGAAAGAACGTTTCAGGTGCTGGGCAGGCACACCCAAGACAGGGCGCCAATCCATCGCTGGGCACACACTCACACTATATGGGGCAATTTGAAGAATTTAATTGACTTGATCCATGTTTTTGGACTGTGGGAGGACACCGGAGAACCCGGAGGAAACCCATGCGGACAGGGGGCGAACATGGAAACTCCACCTAGATGGAGATTCGAACCGGGAGAGTTCGAATCCCAGCGTGCTAACCGCTAAGCCACTGTGCCGCCCTTTATAGGAGGATATTCAAATCACTGCACCTGATTCAAGGCTTCACTTCACTGGAATGAACTCAGCTGTCATTTCAAAACCTGAATATGATCTTTTTTCCTCTTATAATGCACTGTTCCTGACCATGCAGGTAAATGCACTGTTTTATACGCTCATAAACAACAGCAAATACAGCACATGCTATCTAAATTGGATCTAATTACATTGTTGCAGTTTTCTGTACAAAGTGTCAGATGAAAACAGGGCTGTCCTTGTCACGTTAGACGACTCTGTGCTTTCTCATGTTGACAGACTGAGCTTATTTGCAGTTGCATTACAGTGTGTAAGTAACTCCACACACACCATGCAGAATGTTGGAATAATAAAGCAAACTTGTCATCAGGATAACCATGCTGCTACCTGTTTTGGAGTTTGACTGCTGATTCATGAAAATTTCATATTTTTGTGACTATTACTGCTGTTCCATGTCAGTTAGTTATAGCCTTTAAAAACACAGCTTAGTTAACAGTTTTGTTATGACACCGTTTCCCTGCAGTGCATCACCGAGTTGTCTTGAACTACATGTAGCAAAGCTATTTTTCTCATATTCTATCTCTATGGGAAAGAAAAAATGAAGGAACTGGTGGAAAGCAGTGTCGTATACACTGTTATCCACAGAACACAAACTCGGATGTGAACGCAAGATCTACCTTCTTACTTTACAGCTTATCCTTCTCACCTTTACTTCATTTACTCTTTTTCTTCTCACTTTCTTGCCATTTTTCTTTATATTTTTCTACAAATATAACCCCGACTGTTTTGTGGCTACAAACATACAGATATATGTTACCAATCAGTGAGGGACTTATCCTCTTGACCAGCTTGGCAGCATCAACAGTGCGGGGCAGCCATGTACAGAACCTGCAGTAATCAGGTTCCCATTTTCAAAAGAAAAATATATAAGGCAATAATAGTAATTCATGGGAGGCATGCGATAGATTGGCGCCCTGTCCTGGGTGTATCTGCCCAGCCCCTGAAACGTACTCCCCTGGATGGGCATGGGGAACCCCCCTCCCATCCGTGACCCTAGTAGAGGATAAAGTGGAAGATAATGGACGGATGGATGGATGGACGGATGGATGGGCGTCATGGTGGCTTAGTGATTAGCGTGTTTGCATCTCACCACTGGGGATCCAAGTTTAAATCCCAAATGTGGGTGGGGTTTCAGTGTTCTCCCCATGTCGGCATGGGTTTCCTTTTGGTTCTCTGGTTATCTCCCACAGTCCAAGAACATGGATTTAAGATGAACTGGCTGCTCAAATTGCCCGTTTCTAAAGTGCCCCAATATAGTGTGTTCCCAGTGATAGATTGGCGCCCTGTCCTGGGTGTATCTGCCCAGCACCCGAAACGTTCTCCCTTGGATGGGCAAAGGGAACCCTGCAACCCTAAAAGAGGATTGAGCAGAAAATAATGCATGAATGAATATTAATTCATAGGTATGTGGATTATTTATTGAGAAACCTAAATGTCAAACTCTGTCTTTTGTTGTCAAACAAAATATCGGTTGGATATTTTAGAAACCTGTGTTTAACCGAAACCCATCAAAGGTTTAATAGTGTGACACGATTACATTTCTCTTTTTGTGAAATAGCGAGGTATGTACTTTCACTCTTATCACACCCCATGGCAGACTCACACTACCTCTGCAGAGACACTAGGATCAATTTAAATGATCTATGAACGATATTACTAATGACATTTATGAATATTTTATGGAATGTAGAAAATGTCATCATAAATTTTTATACAGGAAAATGAAACCCATGCTGAAAGCAAACAGCATTAATGTTTAAATGTGAGCGAGGGACAGGAGAGGAAATGAGTGGAAAAAGTTCATCAGCCATCCCGAGGCTCACTGATGAAATGTCTGTAAGTCTTTAAATGCCATGCTAATATCTGAACAGCACCTGGCTATGATTAAAATCGCTTATGGCATTTAATGTTTACATTTGCTTTCAGTTTTAATACTCAGAAAACTCCTGGAGATCATATATATATAAAACCATGCAAAGGTTTGGACACGCCCCCTTCTTGCTCCATTCTCTATTTCCTCCACTTATCATATAGATGGACTTTGTAGTTTTACAATTACAGACTGTAGTCTATCTGTTTATCTTTGGTCTTGGTTGGCCATGGTTGAGTTTAGGTCTCACTGTGTGAGGAAGTGGACAGGTATCTTTTATACAGATAATAAGGTCAAACAGTAGCCATTAACACAGGTAACGAAAAAAGAACAAAAAAGCTTCTTAAAGACAAAGTTGCAGGACTGTGAGAGCCATCTTGCTTATTTGTTGGTTACCAAATACTTATTTTACATTTCCATTTAGTCATTTAGCAGATGCTTTTATCTAAAGTGACTTACAAATGAGAACATCACAAGCCAGTAGTTATGAAGAAAACCAACTACACTGTAGAATTATCAAACCTGATTGTTATTTGATGCTGCGCCTCCCCCCCCCCCCCTTTTTTTTACAACAGGTGTTTGTTAAAAAAAGATGCGTCTTCAGTAGTTTCTTAAAAATGCCAAGTGACTGTCTTACGGACAGAGTTGGGAAGATGGTTCCACCATTTTGCAGTGGTGAACGCCACGGAGTGAGAATTAGCTCCTCGGTGAGGTGGAAGCACCAGACGACAATCATCACTGGAGCAAAGTGAACGAGCCGGAGTATATTTTGAAAAGATAGAGTGAAAGTAAGAGGGTGCAGATCCAGAAATGGTCCTGTAGATCAGAGTCAGTGACTTGTACTGAATGCAGCAGCTACAGGGAGCCATTGGAGTGAAATGAGTAGTGGAGTGACATGAGTTCTCTTGGGCTGGTTGAATACAAGTCGGGCTGCAGAGTTGAATTTTCCACCTCTCTCGTCTTTCTATGTAGGAGAGCTTGCACAATCAGTGGCTGACTAAATACTTTTTGGCCTCACTGTAGATGAACTTACTAATTTTACAATTACAGACTGTAGTCCATCTGTGTTCTTTGTTTTTGTTACTTCCCTGTCAGTTCCTTGTTCACAATTGGTCAGGGTCATCACAGAATCATTTGGGTGGTGGATTGTTTGTCAGTTCTGCAGTGGCACTGATGTGGTGAGGTAGTTTTAGTGCAGCAGTGCTGCGGTAGTTTCACTTAACACTGGTCTTCCTGGACCCTTGAAATTCTAAGGACACAGCCCCCCTTTTTTCTAACCCTTAAGGGGTCATCAGGCAGCTAATCATATGCATAACGACCTGCAGCCCATCTACCCCCTCTGCCCTACAGGTGAAACGCTAGGTAAAAACTGAATTCAAAGGTAAATTCCCTAAAAATCAGCCTAATGCAATGCACTAACAGACATTCTGCAATGAGAGTTTAGTGAAATTAAACATACTGTCAGTGACTACAAATAAAACGAAACCGATATCTACAGACATTTAAACATACAGTAGTCCTCAAACTAATTTTACTGCAAACTGTGTTTTTACTCCTGAATGTAGACATACATACATACATACATACATACATACATACATATAGACGTGCCTAAGTTTATTTTAAGAAGTCATACTTTATTTTAGTTTATATCGAAAATACAATAACTCAGTTGCGCCTCGATTTTATTTCGCATGCTTGTTTTTTAGCGTGTGCATAAGTTTTTTGCGTGTACACCTCAGTGACACTGCTGGGATAGGAATAATGCACCAACCAAATAACCCCTGCTCTGTGGTGCTACTATTGGGGTCCTGACCATCAGAACAGAGTAAAGGGGACGTACACAGTATGTACTGTAGAACACAAACAGATATACTACAGTTTGTAACTTTAAAGCTATAAAGTTCTTCTTTATGTAAGTAGAACTATATCAACAGACATTAAGTGTAGCACATTAGCTGTGTCCATACTTTTGACTGCTTCTGTATGTAAAAAATATATACATTGTGGGAAAATTATAGTCAAAACGCAACACTTCATTAAGGTGTTATTGCTGGCTATTTATAATGGTTTAATAATTGCATGTCTGGGCTTGAGCACGTTGCTTATGCTGAGTTTGCACTGGAAGTCCATTAACTGTCAGCAACAAAGACCTAGGGGTGAGAGTAAAGTTAATTTCTAGACAGGCCAAATAGACCAGGAGGAGGAGGATGACTGTTTATTGTTTTCTTTCAGTACCCCATTAATTCTATAGCCCTGGTCAGAGCAGGATGAAATGAAAATAAAGAAAGGAATCTGTTTGACACATGAGATTATTTGTGCGATATGAAAATAATGCTCATGCTTTCTTTCAATGTGCTGTTAAAGAAACAGCTCAAAACCTATTTTACACATTTGACTTCTCTATTTAAGTTTAAATTGTGTGACATTTGTAAGATTATGTAACAATGGAAATGTGAATAATGAAATTCTGTATACCTGAGTACTCCTGAGTATAGCTGAATATAATTCCTTATTTTATCTCCATTACAGCCACAAATACAGTAGGTATATAAAATGTATTATTATTATTACAGATGATTTTAAATCATGTACAATTAATAGAAAAATAATTAATACAAATTAATACAAACAGCAGGGTGGCACGGTGGCTTAGTGGTTAGCATGTTCTCCTCTCAGTGCTAGGGATTTCCGGTTCAAATCCCCATCTGGGTGGAGTTTCCATGTTCTCCCCGTGTCCGTGTGGGTTTCCTCCGGGTTCTCCGGTTTCCTCCCACAGTCCAAAAACATGGATCAAGGTCAATTGAATTCTACATACACACAATATAGAGTGTGTTTGTCTGTGTATCTGTGTGAGTGAGTGTGTGCCCTGCCCAGTGCCTCAAACGTTCTCCCCTGGATGGGCATGGGGAAGCTTCCCAAAACACTAGTAGAGGATAAACCAGAAGATAATGGATGGATGGATACAAACAGCAAACCGATTCCTGATAAGCACTAAGCCTGTATCCCGGTTGTGGATTATTGTTAATAATTCCTGTGATTTATTCACAAAAATGCACCTCCTTTCGTGTCTTATTGCTTTATTAAATACATATATATGTTTGTGTGACAGAAAAAAGACAAGAAAAGGAGAAAAGGGCGAGTGAGCTTGCATTTGTTCCTGCTGAGAGCAGTGTTAGGGTTGTGTTTGTACTTTAACCCAGGCTGAGGGATCTTCTAACAACTAACAACAGGCTGTCTTTTGCAGCATGTGACAGCATGCTGAGTGCACACACACACACACACACACACACACACACACACACACACACACACACACACACTTATTTATTATTTAGCAAAAATGGGAAACAAAAAAATGAAACACACACAAACATGCGTGCACACACATCATTATAAATATGTATTACTTTGAATATTACTAAAGAGATTTTTCATGAGAGGACACATGCAGGTCAGTTAACTACTGTGTTCTACTGCTTCATGTGATCAATATAACCCATTGGGAATAAGGAGTATTTTTTAAGCTTATTTTTCTAAAATAAATGACAATATCCACTAGCATCCATTAAAAAAAGTGACATGTAAATTAAGGTGGTCCCAAAGGACAGTGAAAAAGCCGCTCTGATCTGACAGTTCACAGGGAAAAAAAAAATCAGTTGATGCATAGCCGAAATACAACATCCAGAGCACACTGGACAATACCTAGTAGCTATTAAAATAAGCCATAAGTAAAAAAAAATTATAAGCAAAAGATCATTAACATTTAATAATTAGTATATTCACAGTCACTCTGGGGAGGTGCTCTCTCTCGCTTTATCTTTCTCTCTCTCGGTGAGATCTGTCATTTTTCTGTCGTTTCTCTTCTGTCTGCGGATTGCTGCAAATGGTAGGAAATGGAATTAGAGATGGAAGTTCTATTTACAGCCAAGAAAAGCTTCTGTGTGTATTTATTGATCCCCTTTGCTCTGTTTTGGTAATATTACTCAAAACAAACAGTGCCGTCCATAGGGTATGGAAATATGATTGTCTTTTTGACATTATACCAATTTCCCCCATCTTGTTGAAATTCAAATCACACTAGTATTGGCACACATGATGTGAACAAAACTGCAAATGCTTCGGGCGTCACTGAATAACTGATTCTTTGTATTTTTTAAATCAAATTAAAAATGAATCTTAAAAATGGGGCAGTGGTAGGCCTGTGGTTAAGGAACCAGAACTAAAAGACCCAGGTTCCATTTAAGGTCCCATAAATTACTATGAATCAAGTGCCCTTGGGCAAGGGACCTAACCCCGAATTGCTCCCTAGGTGCTGTGAACTCTGGGTACTTGTGCTTACTGTGTGTTTGTGTGTGATTTGCTAGAAGAATGGGTTAAAAGGGGACAAATTCCTCAGTGTGTAAACACAGTAGGCAAAATAGATCACTTTATCACTTTAAATGGAAAAACAAGATATTTTAAATAAGTGGGTAAATTCCAGCCGCACGGTGGATTAGCACGTTCGCATCTCACCACTGGGGATTCCCGGTTCGAATCCCAATCTGGGTGGAGTTCCCATGTTCTCCCCCTGTCCGCGTGGGTTTCCTCTGGGTTCTCTGGTTTTCTACCACAGTCATAAACTCTGGCTTTAGCCAGCATCCAAAAAACATATGAATGTTCCTCATGCTGTGAAATCAAGCAGCGACTGAGGTTTTCTGAGGTAGGTAGGCTGACCATTATGCTACAAATCATGTATCCATCCATCATCTTCCGCTTTATCCTCGATTAGGGTCGCGGAAAGGTTCCCCAAGCCCATCCAGGGGAGAACATTTCGGGCGCTGGGCAGATACACCCAGTACAGGGCGCCAATCTATTGCTGGGTACACACTAAGTCACACAAACACACGCACAAACTCTGTATGAGGCAATTTTTTTTAAAGAATTCAATTAACATTGATCCATGTTTTTGGACTGTGGGAGAAAACCGGAGAACCCGGAGGAAACCCACGCGGACACGAGGAGAACATGGAAACTCCACCCAGATTAGGATTGGGAACTGAAACCGGGAGTCCGTGGCGCTGAGAGAAGAACGTGCTAACCACTAAGCCACCCTTGCTATAAATAATCTTTTGCTCATTTATCCAGAGAAACATTTGTAAGGTCAGAACAGAGAGGCTTGCAATCTTGGTTTTAATTCATCTTTAAGGTATTTCATGTGGTTGAGAACAGGGCTCTGTGAGGGCCAATCAAGTTCCTTCACACCAAACTCACCCAACTACAGCCATGCAAGACCACAAACGGTCCCAAACGGTCCCCACAAAGCTGCAAGCATACAGTTGGTGCTGGATTTTTATACACCTGAGATAACAGAACCAATAAAAAATCCCCTTAATTCAAAAGCTCAGAGGTGTGTCTAAATACTTTTGTCCATATAGTGTCCCATGAATCTCATGAATCTCATTGACAATGCTTCGATACATACTGCACTTCAGAACCAATTGAAAGTTCTCCTGTGATGTTTCTCATCGTATATCTCTTTTCCTCATTCCTTTTTTCTTTCTCTATTCCAGATTCAATCCACACTTAACCCGTTTTGATTTTTTTATATTCCAATTTCCACCTCCTTACTCTCCTTCTATCTTATTTATTTTTTTATTTTAAAACTCTCCCTTCCCATAATTCAATATTTCACCCTTAAACAGAGCTGTACCAATCCAGTTTTCCATTTTCAATAGAATACTATAAATCTCTAAGTAGACGGAAATACTTTATTCATGCAACTTATGCAGTACCTCAGAGGTGTGACTGTGGTTCTTTAAGAATTGAGCCCCATATTCCCTAGAACCTCTCTGCCTTCAATTTACACACTTCATACAAATTGACAGTGAATCTGTTTGGAAAAGCAGCTCCGAATTGAATGCTCTTCATTTGTTTGGTGCTTCTTAACTACCTTTACCTAACCTTACATTCTCATACACTGTGTATCTCACTCACTCCTACACTCTCTCCTCCTTTCTCACTTCATCGTCGTCTCTTTTACTTTGCTATCTCACACTTTCACATTCTTCATTACTTTTCTTTAACTCAATCTCCTCTTTATCATCTCACCTTGTCACACATTTTCTCATCTCTCACCCCCACATCCTCAAGTCCCTCTTTATTTCTCCATCCTGCCATTTATTATCTTCCACTTTATCCTATATTAGGGTCGCGGGGGGGGGGGTTTCCCCATGCCCAAACGGGCGCTGGGCAAGCACACCCAGGACAGGGCACCAATCTATCGCTGGGCACACACTCACTCACACAGACACACTCTATATGGGCAATTTGGAGAACTCAATTGACTTGATCTATGTTTTTGGACTATGGAAGGAAACCAGAGAACCTGGAGGAAACCCACGCGGACACGCGGAGAACATGGAAACGCCACCCAGATTGGGATTCGAACCGGGAATCCCTAACGCTGAGAGGCGAACGTGCTAACCACTAAACCCCCCTCTTTATTTCTATTTTTCTTATTTTATTTTTATCAGTTTCCTGTATGTGTCTTACTCTTTCCTTCCCTTTCTCAAAAGTCTTCAGTTTCCTTTAATATCACATCTCTCTCTCTCTCTTTCTGTCTTCCTCTGAATAAACAGGTTTATTTAAGCATGCAGTTTTGTCCCCTGGCATGTGCTAACGGATGGGGGAAGGGAGCGACTGAAGAGAGCAACAGATTTTCTAAGAGGCGAGTTTACACAACGAGACATCTATGATTGGTGTTAAGGATTCAATTATGCAAAATGAGTAATCGCCTGTCATTTTCCCCTGATGCATCCCACACTTGTCTAATGCCTTTGGTGACATCAATCATGATGAATGTGGTGCAAAAAGCTGTAGGACTGAGGGTGGCTGCACACCCTCACAATGAGTGTATTATAATGTTTGATTGACAGTGTCTTATGCAGATGCTCTATAACCTTATCAAGCAGATTTTCAGCCAGCCAGAGACCATCCGAATCCTGCGTGTGTGTTTGTGTGTGTGCTTAATGAGAGAGAGAGAGAGAGAGAGAGAGGGCAAAGGCAAGGCTTAGTGTAATGTAACTCGCTGACCTTTGGAACATTTCTGCCAATCCTTATGACTGACAAGCAAGATTTCAGTATAAAGTGATCCTAATACAAACAGGAAACAAACGGGAAGGGCAAGAAGGACCGTTATCATCACGTCCTCAACTGACCTTTACTTACTATTACACAGTGTCAAAAAAAAAAAAAAAACTGCACTCTGTAATACTGTACTGAATATATTAGTAAAATATAACAAACACTCAGTCAGAAGAATACAAAGTACAATTATTAATATTAATGTAAGGAGTCATTTCTGTCCATCAATTATCTTCCGCTTTATCCTATATTAGGGTCGCGGGGGGGGGGGGGGTTACCCATGCCCATCCAGGGGAGAATGTCTCAGGCGCTGGGCAGATACACCCAGAACAGGGCGCCAATCTATTACTGGGCACACACACACTCACTCACACAAACACACACTCTATATTGGGCAATTTGGAGAACTCAATTGACTTGATCCATGTTTTTTGGACTGTGGAAGGAAACCGGAGAACCCGGAGGAAACTCCACCCAGATAGGGATTCGAACCGGGAATCCGCAGCGCTGAGAGGAGAACATGCTAACTACTAAACCACCGTGCCGCCATGAAGACTGGTTAAAAAAAATTGACTAGGTTTTACATTTACATACAAAAAAAGCTAAAAGTGAATTGCCCTGATTCTAGCCCACCTCTGTAGATTTCATCTAAAGCACTAGAATGAGCAGGAATTCCACTCATGTAAGCTTAACATAGCATAAGTCAGCATAACGGGTATATAATATCTTCCTGCCAATTTAAAACCCTATACAATATGTTTTGTAATTTATTTAGCTCTTTCTGCTGTTTGCTGGGGTTATAAATTGAATCAAGCTAATAAAACACATAGGGTTGGTTTACCCGAGAAAGGAGACAGGTCTTGGCCAAATAAATATGCAATAAGAAAAAAAAAATGATGTAAATATTTGTCTGAAGTCTTGCTATAAGTTAGTAAGACATGGTATATTTGCATTTTAATTAGGCCTGCAGTAGCCAAGGAGCTGGGAAAATCTCTTCCAGCATTTGATTAAAGAAGTTATTAATAAAAATGGTTTTCACTTCAATATAAACTAGACCTATTCTCAGTATAAGCGCTATGTTAGAGCTTGCACTGAGGAATCACTTATCATGCGTGTGTTTATACCTCAGGCCAGTGCCGTCAAAACACAATCTCAGGGACCTGTTTAGCTGAGAAGCTTATGAAGCTCAATATAATCGTAGAGTATAGATATAATGGTTGTGTGTGGTAGCGAGATCCCGCTGCAGGGACTGGTGCAGAGATAACGACTGCCATCAATTTCCTCTCATACACACAGGTCAGACAGCGAGAGAACCAGTAGCCGCAAAACACACCCAAAACCACTATCTCTGTGTTATTACTGAGAATCAACAAGAGCGAGGGACCGACTTCTACTTAAAGAAGGGCTTTGGCAAAATAAAGAAAGAAAGAAAGAAATATGTGCTGTATGTCGTTAGCTCAAATAGTTTTTCAGTTTCTTTAGTTTAATACAGGAGTCATCAACCCAGCAATAGTTACAAGTGGTTGCTTCCCCAATTACCTTCTACCTTGTTAATACATGTCCATGCGATTCTCTCAAACAACATTCAGTACCAAATTACTGCATACAGAGCTGATGAGATGTTCGTGAACAGTGTGAATGGTATTATAATAGGCAAAAAAATGGAATTTATTCAGTTATGGGGCAGCCATCCAAAATCTCATTAATTCTTCAGGTATCATTCTGCTGCTGATGGCTTAAACAAGCTCCGGAAAGAAGCCAGCGTATATATATGGAATGTTTCCAATGCTTGAAAAATATCTGCAAAGCACAATCCTGCTCTACATATTCAGTGTGGTCATGTGTTTCTGTGATGCTTAAAAACAGAGGCGCACATATTTTTGGTCTGGTTCTCCAATGAGCACCTAAGTATGTCGCTTGGCATAACCATTTTTCTGTAAATACTCATTTCTTTACGTTCAGTTTTAGTAATTACTTATTGTAGTTTGTTCCTTGAATATATATAAAATATGAAATAAGCTAGTTATAATGTCAGCTGGGTGGCACGATGGCTAAGTGGTTAGCACGTTCTCCTCTCAGCTCTAGGGATTCTCGGTTCGAATCCCCATCTGGGTGGAGTTTCCATGTTCGCCCCGTGTCTGCGCGGGTTTCCTCCGGGTTCTCCGGTTTCCTCCCACAGTCCAAAAACATGGATCAAGTCAATTGAATTCTCCAAATTGCCCCATATAGAATGTGTCTGTGTGAGTGAGTGTGTGCCCAGTAATAGATTGGTGCCCTGTCCTGGGTGTATCTGCCCAGCCCCCGAAATGTTCTCCCCTGGATGGGCATGGGGAACCCTCCCGTGACCCTAATATAGGATAAAGCGGGAGATATTGAATGAATGAATGAATGAATAATGTCAGCTGGTCAGCACAGTGGCTAAGTGGTAAGCACGTTCTCCTCTCAGCGCTAAAGATTCTCCCTGTGTCTGTGTGGGTTTCCTTCGGGTTCCCTATTTTCCTCCCACAGTCCAAAAACATGGATGCAAGATAAATTGAATGCTCTTAGATTGCCCCATATAGAGTGTGTGTCTGTGTATGTGAGTGTCCAGCGATAGATTGGCACCCTGCTCTTGGTGTATCTGCCCAGCGCCTAAAACGTTTTTCCCTAATGGGCATGGGAAGCCCCCCCGCGACCCTAATAGAGGATTAAGCAGAAGATAATGAATGAATAAATGAATAATGCAAGCTCTCTGGAGCCCAACTGTGTATGTTACTGTGGCCCAAAAATCCCAAACATAATGGTGCACAAACAAGCTTCACATTAGAATTCACGGTGTGCATCATTAATTTTAACCATGCATACGCACCTGCGCACCACTTATATGCATCCCTGGTTATAGGCCAGAGTGCTTAGCAACGTAAAACCAAGGGGGATTACAAATTAAAGACTGAATCAGTGAAACATTGGGCAGTTGATGGTTCAGTTAGATAGATACGGACTCCTCATTGTGTGCATTCAATGAGTATGTTTTACTTTCTTTCTTTAATTACTAAGAGTGTAATTGGTTTATAAATTACAGGAAGATTAAAAAAGTTAAGATTCAGTACTGTTTTTATGTGGTAGTCTTAACCAAGAAACAAACGTAAAAGCAAAGTAACACTAAAAATGTTCAGGAATAAAGTAACGAAGACAAAAATTGGATGGATATCCCATTACCCAATTTTATACACTTTCACTTTCTGACTTACTTAATTAACATGGTTACTAATATGACTAATGAATGAAACATAATAAGCTGACTAGCCATTGCCAAAATGTGTCCAATTTAATCATGGGCTAATTGATAATACCCTGCACTGTAATTAAGAAAACGAAGGAAAAGAAAGCAGTTAAACCCCGGTGTATCGAGGAATCATGTAGGCTAAATTTTAGTCTTAGTCATTATTAGTACCAGTCAAAAAGTGTAAACAATGGTGGCTTAGTGGTTAGCATGTTCTCCTCTCAGCACTAGGGATTCCCAGTTCGAATCCCAATGTGGGTGGAGTTTCCATGTTCTCCCTGTGTCCGTGTGGGTTTCCTCCGGGTTCTCTGGTTTCCTCCCACAGACCAAAAACATGGATCAAGTCAATTGAATTCTCCAAATTGACCCATATAGAGTGTGTCTGTGTGAGTGAGAGCGTGCCCAGCAATAGACTGGCGCCCTGTCCCTGGTGTATCAGCCCAGCGCCCGAGACATTCTCCCCTAGATGGGCATGGGGAACCCCCCGCAACTCTAATAGAGGATAAAGTGGAAGATAAGGGATGGATGGATAAACATATAGTTTTCCAGTTGTTAGAGTTTTCAATTGTTAAATACGGGTCACCTGATCTTCACAACATCTGTACATGGCTGTCCTACACTGTTGATGCTGCCCGGCCACTCAAGAAGAATGAGTCCCCCACTGAGCCTCGGTCCTCACAAGGTTTCTTCCTTAAAATAACAACATAACAGGGAGTTTTTTCTTGCCACTGTCGCTTCAGCTTGCTCTTTAGGGGTTCAAAAGCTTATAACACTGTACAGCTGCTCTGTGACAACGCGCTATTGTAAAAAGCACTATATTAATAAATTAATTAAACACAAACAATTTCCAAGTTGAATATTTGCCTCATCAGGGTTTCTTAATTTAGATTCTGAACCTTTATCCTAGGCAGCATAGTGACTTAGTGGTTAGCACAATCGTCTCTCAGCGCTGGGGATCCAGGTTTGAATCCCAATCTGGGAGGAGTTTCCATGTCTTTCCGTCTTCCTTTGGATTCCTCCCACAGTCCAAAAACATGGATTTAAGGTAAATTAAATGACCTAAATTGCTCTATATAGTGTGTGTTTTATATGTGTCTGTGTGGATGAGTGTGTGTCCCCCCAGAGATAGATTGGCGCCCTGTCTTCGGTGTATCTATCTGCCCAGCGCCCAAGACTTTTTCCCCTGGGTGGGCATGGGTAACCCCCCAGCAACCCTAGTAGAGAATTAAGCTGAAGATAACGAATGAACCTTCATCCTGTTTAGAGTCATTATGGAACCTATCCCTCTCCTATAAGGAAAACGATGTTGATAAACCCTGGACAGGTGATCAGTCAGTCACAAAGCAGACATACAGACAAGCACAGATATTCACACAGTCATACCTGAGGAAATAGTATATTGCCAGCTCACCTACTTTTAGACTTTGGAAGGAAACTGAAGCTTCCTAAGGGATTCCACTCATACACAGAAGGAACAAACCCAGGATCTTCACCCTGTTAGGCAAGTGACCTAATTACTGTGCAACTGTGCCACTAATAAAAATAATAATAAAATAAAAATAGGTGGCACAGTGGCTAAGTGGTTGGATGTACTGTCTATTTCTCTCTCAGTGCTGTGGATCAAGGTCTGAATCCCGATCTGCGTGGAATTTTTTTGTTCTCCACGTGTTTCTAAACAGCTTCTCTGGTTTCCCTCCACAGTTGAAAAAAACATGGATTCGAGGTAAATTGGCTGCTGGTATTTGTCCTTGTCTAAATTGCCCCTATACAGTGTGTGTGAGTGTGTGTCCAGCGATGTATTGGCATCCTGTCCTAGGTGTATTTGACCAGCGCATAAAATTTTCTCCAGTGAATGGGCATGGGGAACTATATAATGAGATAATAATAATCATACTATTACTACTACTACTACTACTGATAATAATATTATTAATATTATTATTATTATTAATAATAATAATAAAAATAATAATAATGAAAAAAAATAATCATAATAATAATAATAATAGGGCGGCACAGTGGCTTAGTGGTTAGCACGTTCGTCCGGGTTCTCCGGTTTCCTCCCACAGTTCAAAACCATGGATGAAGGATATAGAATGTGTTTGTGTGTGTCTGTGTGAGTGAGTGTGTGCACAGCGATAGATTGGTTCCCTGTCCTGGGTGTATCTGCCCAGCGCCCGCAACCCCCCCCCGGGGACAATAGTAGAGGATAAAGCGGATGATAATGGATGGATGGATGGATGGATGGATGGATGGATAATAATAATGATAATAATAATAATAATAATAATAATAATAATAATAATAATAATAATAATTATGACATTTTAATGCTAACCATCTTTTGTATTTTAAATGCTATATCTTCCAATAAAAACAAAAATGTAATTACTGTGTAAAGTTATTTTGGAGAGTGACATTAAATACTTTTTTTTTTAATAATAGTTGACTCAACATGACACCACAGTATTTGCATAATGGTCTTTTATTAATCTTGGCCAATATCAATGGACTAGCCCAAGTATCTACGATATTAATAATGCATGTGGTGTCTAGAAGAGATATGAGAGATTACATTAGGCTATAGCTCTGTACTCTAGGTCAAAACAGTGCGTACTTGAACCTGCATGTTCTGTGAAGTGACATTTGTGATTTCTGGTGACCACATACATTATGTCTTGCTAATTTATGTTAATATAATAACCTATTTTTTAAAAGAAACCTGCTATTAAGGATTTATTTACGTATAACAATTTTATTTCGATTTTTGTTTTAAGCAAAATATAAGATAGGAAAAAAAATATATATATATATAGTTAGTTAGTTGCCTTTTTTAAACAGAATTGAATCTAACGCAAAAACAATGTAGACTGTACAAATTACAAGGTCTGATATATCCATCCATCCATTGTCTTCCGCTTCATCCTATATTAGGGTCGGGGGGGGGGGGGGGGGGTTCCCCGTGCCCGTCCAGGAAAGAACATTTCGGGCGCTGGGAAGATACATCCAGGACAGGGCGCCAATTTATCACTGGGCACACACTCACTCACACAGACACTCACACATACACACTCTATATGTGGCAATTTGGAGAATTCAATTGACTTGATCCATGTTTTTGGACTGTGGGAGGAAACCGGAGAACCCGGAGGAAACCCACACGGACACGGGGAGAACATGGAAACTCCACCCAGATGGGGATTGGAACCGGGAATCACTAATGCTGAGAGGAGAACATGCTAACCACTAAGCCACCGTGCCGCCCAGTCTGATATAACCATGCTTTTTTCTATTTCCTTATAAATTGACAGCTAGTTTTTTTTGAATACTTTTTTTAAAAACACTGAATGTGAATCAGTTCAATTAAACAGTCATGAGAAACCCGCATAAAAAAGACGGTTTTATGTGAAACAGTGAAATAAGTAAAAGCTATTTCATTGCAGAAAATCTAATTTAGTCATGAGAACTCTCTGTACTCTCTAAGCATTACTTTCTCTCTCATCTCTCACTCTTATCGCTCTCCTCCCTCTGCACTCAGTTGTAGAGATTCTTAACTCAAATTTCAGAGCTGCGACAGGAAATCATATTTGTCTTCCAAAGATTAACATCTCCTATTTATCTCATTACCCATAAACCCTTATTACTTATCATAAACCCATATAAATAAACCATGCAGGTCATTTTTAGGATAAAACTCAGTAGTGTATACACACACGCACACACATACACATACACAAACATATATATATATATATATATATATATATATATATATATATATATATATATATATATATATATATATGTGTGTGTGTGTGTGTGTGTGTACACACAGTATATATGTACATGTATATATCTTCCTGGTATGTCTATGGGTTTCCTTTCATTCATATTGTTAATTTAATTAAACTTTATTTAATAGACAAAAGGACAAATAACTGACTTTGGTTTCAGTTTCAAACTTAATTATCTCTCATCTCATTATCTTTGGCTTAATCCAATACTCAGGACTGGGGTCGCGGGGGGTTCCCATGCCCATCCAGAGGAGAACGCTTCGGGCGCTGGGCAAACACATCCAGGACAGGGCACCAGTCTATCACTGTGCACACGCACACACACACACGCACACACATACATTCACACATAGACACACAATATATAGAGGCAATGAAAACATGGAAACTTCACCTAGATCAGGATTTGAACCTGGATCCCCCAGCAGTTGAAGGCAAATGTGCAAACCACTAAGCTACCTAGTAACAGGGTTAATGAAGAGATAATCAGTGTTATTACCTTTACATGTCAATGTTCATTATCCTGCTTGGTCGTTGTATAGGTCTAATGTAGTGGTTTTGGTGGTTCAATGGAGTGTGACTGTTGAAGTTCAAGTTTTTACACCAACACTTCCAGTCATATACAGTCAGATTACCGTTCCTTTTATGTATCCATCCATCCATTATCTTACGCTTTATCCTCTATTAGGGTCGCGGAGGGTTTCTCATGCCCATCCAGGGGAGAACGTTTTGGGCGCTGGGCAGATACAGCCAGGACAGGGCGCCAATCTATCGCTGGGCACACAGTCACTCACACAAACACACTCTATATGGGGCAATTTGGAGAACTCAATTGATCTTGACCCATGTTTTTGGACTGTGGGAGGAAACCGGAGAACCCGGAGGAAACCCACGCGGACACGGGGAGAACATGGAAACTCCACCCAGGTTGGGATTCAAACCGGGAATCCCTAGTGCTGAGAGGAGAACATGCTAACCACTAAACCACTGTGCCGCCCTTTATGTATACAATCTCTGTATTTTAACTATTAAAGAGATTTAACGGCAGTATTTAGTGCTAAATTCATTGATGTTTTACATACTTCACTAAAGTGACCAGTGCTACATGCTGTGTTGTAGTTTAAGACATTACTGTATGCAAAGGCTCCTGTCATAACTGTCTCACTGAGTACTTCCCCACTGCTGCTTGGTAAGATAAGAACTGCTGAGCTAGTAATTACTTTGTGTGTGTTGGGACATTGTACAAAACACAGAGCTGCCGTGCTGCAGGACTTCTTGTTAAAGTAAAAATATCTGGGTCAGCCTCAGCGGCTACACACGCAGTGAAAAAAGTTTGTAAACCCTTTAAACTTTTGATTATTTCTGGATATGTACGCAACATCCAAATTCATTTACAGACTTTTTACTCAACTCAAAGCAGCTTTAGACAAATGGAAGTTGTCAATAAGTAGCCTTATATTTATATTTTATTATTCTTGGTTTTCACTAGAGATCACAACAGGGGATCATTAGTCTCGATCATTTTTCACCCATACTGAGCTTTCTACATCATCACTCCACCACCTGCATGTTCTTCCTCAACACAGCCATAAACTATACATCCATCCATTATCTTCCACTTTATCCTCTATTAGGGTGAGGGGGGGTTCCCCATGCCCATCCAGGGGAGAAGGTTTCAGGCGCTGGGCAGATACACCCAGGACAGGGCGCCAATCTATTGCTGGGCACACACTCACTCACACACACACACAAACACACTCTATATGGGGCAATTTGGAGAATTCAATTGACCATGATCCATGTTCTTGAAATGTGGGAGGAAATCGGAAAACCCGGAGGAAACCCACACGGACACGGGGAGAACATGGAATCTCCACCCATATTGGGATTCGAACCGGGAATCCCTAGCGCTGAGAGGAGAACATGCTAACCACTAAGTCACCATGCTGCCCGAGTCTATCATATTCAAACATAACTAAAAAAAAATCCCAAATTTTTAAACACCACTGAACTCACACTAATGAACCTTAATGGAAATTTTTTTTCATAATATTGTAAACTTTACATTTTCTTATCCATTGATTCCCGTTTTATCAGGTAGAGCACATAGCCTTTCGTCCAAAGTCAGAGACTCCATTCGTTTTCTCTGTCAATCGCTGGCTTCCTTTCTCTCTGCAAGAGATAGTGTGTTTTTCAGGAGCAGATGGCTGGCTAATGTGAGTCAGAGAGTAATTACTGGCAATCTAGGGGCTCTGCCTCCCCCACAGACATCCCACTAAGCAACAAATCAATCTAAAGTCGCAAAACAAAGCACTCAGGCCTAACTTATATTGGCCATATCAGTGGCATTTATTCTGTCATGCAATGTGTATTCTTTCAGACATAGATACTCTTGCAATGAGAATCATTTAAGGTTTAATCACAGCAGTCTGCTGCTGATATATTTCCACTCGCCCTATTCCCCTGCCGCTTCATTGTGTAGGATTAAATAGGGATGCACAAACCGCCACATGGGGATTTCATGTGTTGACTTGTGCTGTAACAATTCATAATTGAATTGCATTATGACCCTTCTCCTGGTGTTTTATTGTACACATGTCATTTATTTACTAACCTGTATTAGTGTATTAGGCTGGAGGGGTAGTTAGTATGAAAGAACAGATAGAAAGTATGAAAGCTTGGTCCAGGCAACCAAATAAGGGAACAAAGTTTTAACTTTAAAGTCAAAGCAGGTGATACTGTGTGTTTTCAAAAAACAACAAATAAAAAAAGACATCTCTTTATCCAAAACTTAGATTTAAATTATGATGGTGGCTTAGTGGTTAGCACGTTCGCCTCTCAGTGCTATGGATTCCCGGTTCGAATCCCAGTCTGGGTGGAGTTTCCATGTTCTCCCCGTGTCCATGTGGGTTTCTTTCGGGTTCTCCGGTTTCCTCCCACAGTCTAAAAACATAGATCAGGTCAATTGAATTCTCCAAATTACCCCATATAGAGTGTGTCCGTGTGAGTGAGTGTGTGCCCAGCAATGGATTGGCACCCTGTCCTGGGTCTATCTGCCCAGCGCCCGAAACGTTCTCCCCTGGATGGGCATGGGGAACCCCACCGCGACCCTAGTAGAGGATAAAGGGGGAGATAATAGATGGATGGATGGATGGTGGCTTAGTTGTTAGCACGTTTGCCATTACAGGTTCCTCCCACAGTCCAACAATGGATTTAAGGTAAATTCACTGCTCTATATTGCCCCTGGCGGCACAGTGGCTTAGTGGTTAGCACGTTCGCCTCTCAGCGCTAGGGATTCCCGGTTCGAATCCCCATCTGGGTAGAGTTTCCATGTTCTCCCTGTGTCCGCGTGGGTTTCCTCCGGGTTCTCCGGTTTCCTCCCACAGTCCAAAAACATGGATCAAGTCAATTGAATTCTCCAAATTGCCCCATATAGTCTGTGTATGTGTGTGAGTCAGTGTGTGCCCAGCGATGGATTGGTGCCCTGTCCTGGGTCTATCTGCCCAGCGCCCGAAACGTTCTCCCCTGGATGGGCATGGGGAACCCCACCGCGACCCTAATAGAGAATAAAGCGGGAGATAATGAATGAATGAATAATATATTGCCCCTATATAGTGTGTCTGTCTAAGTGGGTGCATGCTCTACAAAGGATTGGGGCTCTGTCCAGGGTCTATCTGCCCTGAACCTGAAATGCCATACCCTGGATGGGCATATGCTCCCACCCCATGACCCTATTCCCTTGTATAAAATTAAGCAGAAAATAATAGGTTTAAATAGAATTGAAGGTTCTACAAAAGCGGCTTGATAATAAATTTGATGACATTTTTTTAATGCACTTGCATGAATCAGGCGTGCCTTTCTCATCATTTAGTCATGTTTTATGTAACCGCTATATAACAATCACTTTGGAGGTAGGCAATTCTACCTTACCCAAGTAGTTAACTAAATAAGCACTAGGGGCTACAACTAAAAACAGGTTTCATCCATCCATTATCTTCCGCTTTATCCTCTGCTAGTGACCCGGGGGGGGGTCCCCATGCCCATCCAGGGGAGAACGTTTCAGGCGTTGGGCAGATACACCCAGGACAGGGCGCCAATCTATCGCTGGGCACACACTCACTCACACAGACACACTCTATATGGGGCAATTTGGAGAACTCAATTGACTTGATCCATGTTTTTGGACTGTGGAAGGAAACCGAAGAACCCGGAGGAAACCCACGTGGACACGGGGAGAACATGGAAACTCAGATTGGGATTCAAACCGGGAATCCCTAGTGCTAAAAGGAGAATATGTTAACCACTAAGCCACCGTGTTGTCCCACAGGTTTCATTACTGATTAATCTATTAAAACTATTGTTTCAATCGATTAAAAAATGCTGAAGTATTGTTCCATATTGATGTCTTTACTTGATGTCTTTTAAGCTATGCTTTGACTAAATGTAAAAATATATGTAATTTGAGCTATTTCCGGAGAAGCACCCCCATCAGATCCACCATTTTGCATCTTGCCATAAATGTGATTTAGATGTCTAGACATTTGTTCCCTGCAAAGGAAGTGTTTATTAATTATCACTTAGAAATTCTTAATTTTGTGAAATTATTTCCACTGACAGTTAAAGTGAATCAGCAAAACGGCTCTTGCTCCTGTGGGGTGTCCTTGTCTGGGTCATGGATGGCCAAGGCTCATTGATGCATGTGAGGAGTGAATGCTGGAAATGTGATCCAACTGATAGCTCAAATTGATGAAGAATGAGATACTGATTCTGAGCGAAAGATATCAGAATACACAGCCTTTGTTGGGTATGGGGCTCATGTGACCATGCTGAATCCAAGACACCAACAATAGGCATGTGGGAATTAGAACTGGACCACAAAGCTTAGTGGCTTAGTGGTTCCCTTAGCACTAGTGATTCCCGGTTCAAATCCCAAACTGGGTAGAGTTTCCATGTTCTCCCCGTGTCCGAGTTGGTTTCCTCCGGGTTCTCCGGTTTCCTCCCACAGTCCAAAAACATGGATTAAGTCTATTGAATTCTCCAAATTGACCCATATAGAGTGTGTCTGGATGAGTGAGTGTGTGCCCAGAGATGGATTGGCGCCCTGCCCTGGGTCTATTTGCCCAGCGCCCAAATCGTTCTCCCCTGGATGGGCATGGGGAACCCCACAGCGACCCTACTAGAGGATAAAGCGGGAGATAATGAATGAATATATGAATTCTCTAAATTGCCCCATATAGAGTGTGTCTGTGTGAGTGAGTGTGTGCCCAGTAATAGATTGGCACCCTGCCCTGGGTGTATCTGCCCAGCGCCCAAAACCTTCTCCCCTGGATGGGCATGGGAACCCCCACCCCCCCACCCTAATAGAGGATAAAGCGGAAGATGGATGGATGGATCTACTGAATCAGTACAAGTCACTGACTCTGGCTTACAGGACCATTTCTGGATCTTCCCCTTCTTACCTTCACTCTATCTTTTCAAAATACACTCCGACTCGTTCACTTCACTCCAGTGATGATTGCCGCCTGGCGATTCCACCTCACCGAGGAGCTAATTCTCACTCTGTGGCGTTCACCACTGCAAAATGGTGGAACGTTCTTCCCAACTCTGTCCGTAAGGAAGAATCACTAAACAGTTTTAAGAAACTACTGATGATGCATCTTTCACAAATACCTGTTATAGGGGGAAAAAAAAAAAAAAAAAAAGGGGGGGAGCTTTGATGAATTTACAGTATAGTTGGTTTTCTCCATAACTTCTGACTTGGAATGTTCTCATTTGTAAGTCGCTTTGGATAAAAGCATCTGCTAAATGACTAAAGGTAAATGTAAATGTAATCATGTTTACTTTTACATCACTTGGATGGTCATGTACGTATGCAGGACTGGCAGAAGCAGACTGATGCTTTAGGCAATGTTCTGTTGGGAAACGTTTGGTGCAACCATCCATGTGGATGTTACTTTGACATGTACCACCTACTTACGCTTTGTTGCAGACTATGTACACCCTTTCAGCGTAATGCTAATCCCTGAAGGCTGTGGCATTTTTGGCAGGATAACACCTAACACATCTAGTACAGAGTGAAAATGGTTCAGCAATAGTTTGAGTTGTTGATTCCGTCTCCAAATTTCTCTAAATAAACAACATTTAAAACTAAATGGAATCTTAACTGATGTATAAATAATGTGGCTTCTTCATGTCGTCCCTCCAGCTCCCATATAACTCCACTCTCATCTTCTCTCAACTGCCTGCTTACTTACATAACCTCGCCATTTTCAACCCTCCCCCCCACCCCTAACGCTACCCAAGTCATAGCCATTCATTCTCTTCTTTCCATTATTTTCATACTCATTCCCTCCTCAAGCCATAATCCACCTCATCTATCTCTAGCATTTTTTTTTAGCATACCAAATGTTTCTCCCACACAGGATTCCCAAACCCCATCTCTCTCTCTTTCTTATGAGCACACACACACACACACACACTTATGTAACTGAGTTAGCCACCATTTGCCTTAAACCCCTTTGAACTTACTCGTAGGGTTGAAGATGAGATAAAAGGTTGATTTTGAGTGGGTGAGAGAGAGAGAGAGAGAGAGAGATTATAGTACATTATATATTATATATTGTGTATTTCTTTATCTTGTTAATTTATTTTTACTGTCAATATTATTATTATCCATGCATCCATTATCTTCCACTTTATCCTATATTAAGGTCGCGGGGGGTTCCCCATGCCCATCCAGGTGAAAACATTTCGGGCGCTGGGCAGATACACCCAGGACAGGGCGGCAATCTATCGCTGGGCACACACTCACTCACACAGACACACAAACACACTCTATATGGGGCAATTTGAAGAACTCAATTGACTTGATCCATGTTTTTGGACTGTGGGACGAAAAAGGAAAACCCGGAGGAAACCAACGCAGACACGGGAAGACCATGTAAACTCCACCCAGATGGGGATTCAAACCGGGAGTCCTTAGCGCTGAGAGGCGAACGTGCTAACCACTAAAACACTGTGCCGCCCTATTATTATTATTATTATCATTTATTTTTTTATTTATTTTTATTACAGAGTATGGCATCATGAGTGGCACGGTGGCTTAGTGGTTAGCATGTTCTCCTCTCAGCACTAGGGATTCCTGGTTCGAATCCTAATCTTTGTTTCCATGTTCTCCCCGTGACCACCGTGTCCTCCGGTTTCCTTCCACAGTCCAAAAATACTCTAAATTGCCCCATATAGAGTGTGTGTGTCTATATGAGTGAGTGTGTGCCCAGTGATAGATTGGTGCCCTGTCCTGGGTGAATCTGCCCAGGGCCCGAAACGTTTTCCCCTGGATGGGCATTGTCATGGCCATGGTCATGGTCATGGAACCCCCGCCCCCGCAACCCTACTACAGGATAAAGCAGAAGATAATGGATGGATGGATGGAGTATGGCACCTTAAAATTACATTTTAAATTGTATTGCTTAAATTGTGAGCCATTACTCTTTACAAAACTGGTGAGAACTGGGTCAGGTTTATAAGACTCCTTGTTTTCACATGATTTCAGTTTTGTCCATTTTCCATAGAATTCAGGTTTACTGATGGTCACTCCATTATTCTCCCTTTGCTGGCCTCGGGTCAGTTTGCTCCAATTTTGAAAGTGCATGCTTAGATTGGCCAATTAAAAGACTCACTGACTGCCTGAGCTTTAACCTACTTGTTGATCTCTTTATAATCCTTATGCCTGCTGCCTTACGTTTCATAAAATAGTATAAGATAGTAAACTAGTATAAAGTAATAATGCATCCTGCAGCAAAGCCTCTTGTATGATACAGTCACCCCAGGCTTTACAGTTTAAATAATGGAACCCTTCTTTTTATCCATCATATATTAGATTGGTCTATGTGGTCAAACATTTTCCTGATCAGGCCAGAGAATGTTTTACTAAAATGTAAGCCTTATTTCCCATGTGTGGTTTTTAAATGGATGTTTTGAAGTAGAGACTTCATACTCGATGAGTGGAACACTTTACTGATGTAAATAACTTTCAAACAGTTTCCTCCAGCATCTTCATATGATTGTTTAAAGTTGTTCTTGGAATGTTTTACATTCATTTGCACAATGTATGGTCATCTCCGAAAATCAAAATTCGTCTCACTTGTATGAATACATATAAATATGTGTTTTAATCTTGCATATTATTGTTTAAAAAGATGAACGTGGCAACTTCAAATCTTTGGAAATTTCTCAAAGAAATTATTATTTATATTAATTATTATATACTTTAGGGGGGGGGGGGGGGGGGGGGGGGGGGGGGGGGGGGGGGGGGGGGGGGGGGGGGGGGGGGGGGGGGGGGGGGGGGGGGGGGGGGGGGGGGGGGGGGGGGGATATATATATATATATATATATATATATATATATATATATATATATATATGGCTCATTTTTTTTATTTTATCTATCTCCGAAGCAAAAATGCAGGTAAACCTGATGATATGCATCAAATATTTCTGAAGCCATTGTACTGTGTTCTGTAAAAATTCAACTGAAGGCACAGCTATCTTCATATCCAAACATCTGCTCCTGTTATTCCTCATGTTCTCATCTCATCCTCCACTTAATACTCTACAGGGGTCGCGAGGGGCAGACGCTGGGAAGATACATGCAGGACAGGGCACCAATCCATCACTTGGCACACACTCACTCACACAAACACACTCAGTTTAAGGCAATTTAGTGAAGCCAAGTCACCTTGAACCCCATGTTTTGGATTGTGGGAGGACAATGGAGAACCCAGAAAAGACCCAGACAGACAAGAGAACATGGAAACTCCAATTCACTCTGCATTTTAACCTTCATCCCCAGCTCTGAGAGGCAGACATGCCAACCACTTCACCACTGTGCTACCCCTGTCATTTAAAATATATAATGTATATATAAATAAATAATGAAATATACATTAAGAATATTTTTTTAAACATTTGTTGGAAAGATATCATGTGTCGTGTATGAAGCAGATTCTTAACAACTTACTAAAACGTTAGTGAAATCAATGAAATATGACTTTCATTGATTTTAACATGAGATTATGTAAACTGTTGACATTTTAACTGTAATTATAAATCAATAATGGGAGGCGCGGTGGGAAGCTGGGGATTCAGGTTCGAATCTGGGTGGGTTCTACCCGGGTTCTCCAGTTTCCTCCCACAGTCCAAAAACATGGATTTAAGGTAAAATGAATGCTCTAAATTTCCCCAATGTAAATTGTGCCTATGTGTGTGAGTGAGTGTGTGCGCAGAGAAAGGCTTTTTGCGTGCATCTGCCCAGCACCTGAAACGTGGCATGGGAAACCCCCGAAAATGTGGCACAGGGAACTTGGCAGGGATGGAGGGGGGCTCCATCCCTGCCAATTTTAGAAGATTAAGCAGAAGATAATATATGAATGTATTTTTGGGTGTGTGTATGTGTGTGTCTGTTCGAGTGAGTATGCCTAGCAATAGATTGGTACCCTGTCCTGGGTGTATCTGCCCAGCGTACAAAATGTTCTCCCCTAGGTGAGGGATGGGCATGGGGAACCTCACCATGACCCTAGTAGAGGATTAAGTGAAAGATAATGAATGAATAAAATGATAATGCAAATATTACAGCAGTGCTTTTATCTACTCACATCATATCTACCAACCAATGATAATGACTGCAGTTTCCTAAAACTAATAAGCAAATGACTTAATTATCACTTAATTAGTATGATAATAGTTTACTTTTCATTTTATTTACCCTCAGTATTCTTTTACGCACAGCATATCAGCACCCAGGAAAACTCATGCACTTGCATTTACCTGGGTTTTTAAAACTCAAAGATGTCATTATCTGGTGCATTTTAATTGTCTCGCTTTTTCAGAGGTGCTGTGTGAATAACTGTCACAGAAGAAGCAAGTGTTCGTGCTATTAACACTTTCTTTTAACTAACATGCTAAAATTAAGCCGCTTACTCTGTTGGCTTGTGCTGTATTTTTTGTGTTTTCTTGCTCTAAAGGATCACAGCACAGAACTATCCAACACATCCAGCGAACATCAGTCAGCAAGCTGGGTATCTGAAACACCAGGCTATATCTCTTGCAAGAAAATAAAGTTCTTGTTGCTCGAAACTTTGAACAGGGTTTGAATTTACCTGATTTCTCGCAGTGCCTCGTGTAACTGATGCCAGCGGTGGCAGGCTGTCTAGTTAAGGTTCTCTTGCTAGATAAACACAGTTTCCCGTTAAAGGGGAACATTTCCTCCCTGCTATGTTTGTTCGGCATGCTGTTCGTGCAGGGCTTTGGTTTGGCTTTAGTTCTTTGCACTACTTTAGCAGGATCTGAAGCAAACGGAGCTGAGCTCGTCAGATAATTTTAGCTAGTGTGCTTAAGAATAAAGTCTGTTAGAAGGGAAAATGTTTCCACGGCTGCGTTAGCACCGCATTTGGATAACCCAGGAGGTGCAATGTCATATAGATCCAACGCAATGTTTGCTGCGTGTTTTTTGTCCTAACATGTAGGTTGGCAGTTCATTATATATGCAAATGTAAGGCAATAGTGTATCAGCGGGGAGTACGGTAAAGTGATTACTGTAGTAAAATAAACACATATTTAAAAGTAAGGATGCTGAAAAAAGCGCTAACAGCTTGCCAGTGCATGCTCTGGCACTAAGAGCTTTTTCAAGATGTCAGAAAGGGTCAATTATCGTTACTACCACCCACCCCCCCACACACATACACTTGGAATCCACAATATTCCCCCCAGCATTTCTGCTCTGGGGGCCATTAGGGGCTTGAAGCTGAATTACAATGCACATGTACATATGAAAACTCTCACACATGCAAACTCCATCTCACACTTTCATAAACAGAGATCAGGTAGATCAGTGGTTAGGGTGTTGGGCTATCAATCTGAAGGTTGGGGGTTCAAATCCCAGGTCCACTGAAGTTACCAATGTGGGTCCTTCAGCAAGATCCTTAACCCTCATTGCTCCAGGGGTTTTGTGATTAACCCTGTGCTCAGCTTTGGATAAAAGCGTTTGATAAATGACCAAACGCTTGGAGAAAACGTAAACTCTCGTTTGAAAATGCTTATCCACACATATGAAAACTCATACCAATGTGTACTTACACACACACGAAAATGTTTATACAGAAATCTACAGTATAAATGGTTACATTAACATTTGGTCATTTAGGAGACACTTTTATCCAAAGCGACTTACAAGTATCCCAACTTGGTTAGAGTTAGAAAACAGAGTTGATAAAGCAGCCCTGGAACAATGAGGGTTAAGGGTCTTGCTCAAGGACCCACATTGGTTACTTCAGAAGACCTGGGATTTGAACCCTCAACCTTCAGATTGATAGCTCAACACCCTAAACACTGAGCTACCACACTCTCAAATACACCATAACCACTGAGAAACCACACCTCTTATATACACACCATACACAGGTGTGCATATAAGCATGTAATCCAAAATAAATAACACTACACATACACTACCAAAATGTCTACATGCATAAGTGTTGAAATAATGGGAATAGTCTAATATAGTACTTGACAGCTAAATTATAAAAAGCTGCCCCAAAGGTGCCTTTATTGAACATAATTTGAAATACAAAGCGAATTTTCAGCACATATAGAGTGTGTTTGAGTGAGTGAGTGTGCCCAGTGATAGATTGGCACCCTGTCCTGTGTGTATCTGCCCAGCGCCCGAAACGTTCTCCCCTGGATGGGCATTAGGAACCCCACCGTGACCCTAGTAGAGGACAAAGTGGAAGAAATGAATGGATGTTTCCCATAGTCATTATAAAGTCTCTTTAAATGGCTCTATTGCAATACTAGTGTACAACGAAGGAGTCATTAAAGATCTAGGTGACTAGTGAAGGATTTATAAGGTAAGCAGCCAATATATAGCCAACCTGAAGCAGCTCTCTCCTAATAATACTTTTTTAATCCTCTTCATTGTCTCTCATCTCTAAAAATAATGTTTAGATGCAAAAATTAAAGCGAAACCAGCTTAATGTTTCAAAACTTTGCTTAAAAGTTTCTAATGGGAACTTTTTAATGAGCCTTCCCATATCCTACTATACTTGGATAATTTAAGTTATAAGTTATAATTATACATATCTTTTAAGTAAAAATAAATGAAAACTGTGACGACTCAATCTACAATTAGGGGATAGCACATTATGTAATATCACTGATGCACCCATAGGTTATTACATTGCTCCAGACTTTCCTAAATAAGTGGAAGTACAGAATGCACACACAGTAAAAACATGTAAAATGCACAAACTTGTAAAAGCACGCACTCAGACGTGAATCTACAGTGTTTAAGATGACAACACTGTATCCTGAAACTGCTTATTATACTATATCATTACTATTTTACCAGAGCTGGAATACATTATAAGCCAAACAAGATGCAAACGCAAAAAAAGGTAACAAGAGGCAGATGATAAGCAGACAATAAACCATTAAAGGTCAACAAATTACCATATAATAGTTTAATCAGTTTTCATCTTAATAATTTTATAAAGAAATTATAAATTTACAATTAATTAGTGTTGACAATCATTACATATCCAGTTGCTCTATTTGTTTTTTTTCTGTACAATAAGTACAGAACTAATTAAAATCTGAAGCTCAAATGACCGTCAGTGTACAAACAGAAATCCAAGCTTGTAGCTGCACCTTGAGGCCATAATCCAGCAATGCAATCTCAGCACAAACCAGTCATTAGTACTTCATCTGCTACCAAAGTTAAGTCTCACATGTCTCCCGTCATGTTTTTGTAAGCGGGAGTGGGAAATACACACACTGCACTGGTGTTGCTGGAGACATTTTGTTTTATTAAATAATTCAGTGTGGATACATTGTTTGATATTTGTGATGTGAACTCACTTCAAAACTGACACTTCAATGCAAGATTAAACGAAACCAAAAGAGACACACAACTTCAGCAGGAATTTCTTTACTAAATGCTGCTTGTGAAACATCACACGACACCTCGGTGAGTTTGCATGAGATAACGTAGTCCTCTTCAGAGTGAATAAAGATTGGCTCCTGTTGCTCTGACTGACAGAATGACCAATTAAGTTAGCTCAAACTTACCCTCCTCTTGAATTTGCCCATGCCACATCAGCCTGAATGGAGACCACTTTCAATATAAGACAAGACAATCATTTTCACTTAGAATTGGCAATTTACAGTGACAAGATTGCAGTGACTGCTGACAATGCAAATTGGGCATAGGTAATGCAAATAAGCTGCGCATAGTTTAACATCATGCAAAAGAAGTGAAGCAATGTGACAACTACAAATAAGGACAATGGAATTCAAGAGCTGTAATTTTCCAAGACATAAAATTTCAGTCTTTCTACTTCATATAAGACATTTGTTTTTGATTGAGGATGGGGGAAAAAAAATTTCTGTTGGAAATATAAAGAGAAAGGGACGAACACCAAATCTTTATTAATTACGCTATATCATCCTTAATGGACTGCTCCTTTAAACATGTCTAACCTAAATCACCCTTGAAAAAGCAGATGAGGTGTGTCATATTGCTGGTAAATATTAAATGCCTACATCTTCCACGGCTCAAAATTGATTTAATAAGATTTAAATTATGTAACCAAGAATGATTATATTTCCCAGAACAGCACTTAATAGAAATTACCAGGATATTAGCACCTACTATAAGTTTAAGAGGGTAGATTGGTGCCTCACACTCCTAATGAAGAAGTCATTGTTTCTACGCATGTAATGGGTTGTGCCTCTCCACACATTATTTTTTAATTAATGCATAGAGATACTTATCAAATTCAGAAGATCATTATATGACAATTTGATTCTGCAGTCCCACATTTCATGCAAATCAAAGAGTGCCAATCATTTCATGTGTTCTTACAAGAACTGCTCAGCTGACTTCATTCACATCTGTGTGATCCACCTGCTTCAGACGCTCTGTGATATTCAGAAGCCCAGACGATATGTCCACTGCCTTCCCGTAATCGGCCTGACACACATAGGTACGTTAAATATATTAATTTGAATCTTTGGTCCTGTATATATCTATGAATATTTTCCCCCAGCCCATTTACATGTTGAATAATCGGCTCTTTTTTCAGGTCACTACGTCTTTTTGTTGCGCCTCTTCATTCCATTAGCCGCTTCACAAATTACCATCAGTGACACCCTAAACAGTCTTTCGGCGCGTGTCTCTAACCTATACAGTACCAATGTATTATTAAATACAATTAATTTTGCATTACAAAATTACAGATGAATAAAACATTACAGGAGTGCAGGGGGAGATGTTGGATGGTGCAACTGCCCAATTAATTCTGATTAAGCTGTCACTCTTTCAGCGCTTGGTGAACGAGATGAAAAAGGGAATGAGAGGGTAAGGGAGAGAGCTCAGCTAAAAGAGAGAGAAGCAATTAAAATGATATGAATTCGGCAGAAATTGGGAGAAGCACAGAGAGCTTAACATGAGGCGGTTTTAAACTGAGGATCTTTTCATATAGAGACATGAGACGAGAGAAAAAAGTGAGACTGCCACCAAAAACTCTCTTGCTGTCTGCGTTCGTGTCTACCCACAATCCTGCACTCTTACCACACCCATCCATTCATCCACCGCCAACGAATTCATTCATAAATCAATTCATCCAATCACTATTGATTCACACATTCACTAATTCACCAACTCACCTACATATACCTATATAGCAACCTACCCACCCACCCAACCAACCAACTCTCTGTTTTCATCCATACATCTATCCAATCACCAACCCATTAAATGATTTACTCATTTACTCACCACCATTTCATCCAATCACCTATACAACCCCCTCACCCTGTGATTGCCTATCCACCCACTGTTTTATCCAAGCTCTGCTATAATGAACTAGCCAGCCATATATAAACCCATTTATCGAGTTTTCATGTTCTCCCCGTGTCTGCATGGGTTTTCTCCGGGTTCTCCGGATCCAGGCCAATTGATCCAGGTCAAATGAATTCTACAAATTTCCCCATATAAAGTGTGAGTGAATGATCGTGCCCAGCGATAGATTGGCACCCTGTCCTGGGTGTATCTGTCCAGCGCTCGAAACATTCTTCCCTGGATAGGCATGGGGAACCCCACCGTGACCCTCTCTGTTTTTATTCATTAAAAGTCCACTTTTTACTTTTAACCAGAGAACCAAGAGAAAACCCACGCGGACACGGGGAGAACATGGAAACTCCACCCAGATTGGGATTCGAACCGGGAATCCCTAGCGCTGAGAGGAGAACATGCTAACCACTAGGCCACTGTGAAGAATTTAAAAAAAAATTGATGTTTGTTCGCTGTTCTTCATTAATTAAACATCAATTTTTAGCTGCTAGGTTCGACTTCTAAACCATTTACGATGTTTTTTTTAAATAAATATGACAAAATGTGTTATTCAACACCAAACAGAAGTGAAAAAAAACAATAAAATCATTAAGCTTTTGTTAAGCCTTTGTCTTTTTTGTCTCTCGATGTGATTCAACCCTCAGTACAGAGTCTCGCAGCCTTCTAAACGACTGCATCTTTGCTTCAGAGTGTTTCGAGCTAGCCTCCACCCACCTACTCATTTTCTTGCCTTCTTACACACCATCTCTCACAAGCTGCCTTGTTCTTTGTTTCCTTCACTCTATCCCATGCCATCCATTCACACTGAAATGTTTTACTCTTTCTTCTCTTTCCAGCTCTCCATGTTTCCTTTAATGTCATCCCCATTGTAATTCCTTTTTCTTCACCTGTGCATTAAGTCCACTCAGCATTATATTAAGAAGATTGTGTCAACCGGGGGAGAAAAATAAAACTCAGTAGGCCATCTCTCTCCAGCTGCCAGCGATTAGCATGAGGCTAAAGCAAAATTAATAGCCCTATCTTCAGAGAAAATAAGAAGTAGCCGAGCCAAGTAGAGACAGCATGATGGAAACAAAATGGAAGAGGAGTGGCGAGTGCAAGGATGCTCAATCATCTATTATTATTTAAAAGAGATAGAGTTGTTCTGTAGAAGAGGTTCGAGGCAGTAAATTATTAATGTGCATTTTGATTTTGCTAATCATTCACACAAAATAGAGGCTTCAATATTAAATGGCGATAGATTTTCTCTATAATAGAAATAATACTATAATATATGATATAATATAATATAATACTTAATTTTTAATAAAAAAATATTATATTTATAGCTTTAGTTGTATATTGCATATTATATACAGGTATAGGTGGGCGGCACGGTGGCTTAGTGGTTAGCATGTTCTCCTCTTAGCGCTAGAGATTCCCGGTTCGAATCCCAATCTGGGTGGAGTTTTCATGTTCTCCCCGTGTCCGCGTGGGTTACCTCCGGGTTCTCCAGTTGTCTCCCACAGTTCAAAAACCTGGATCAAGGTCAATTCCAAATTGCCCCATATAGAGTATGTCTGTATGAGTGAGTGTGTGCCCAGCTATAGATATTTTCTATATTCTATATATTCATAGTTGTATATTTTATTACAATTTACATATCTATAATTAATTTATATCTCATTTTATTCTTTAAAATTTAAGTTCTTACTTTGAAATAACAGGGTAAACGGGATCCGTGAGCCATAATTTCATTTTTGTCTCATGTACCACAAGCGATATAAATGATAATAAAATTTTTTTTTAATTTTTAAATACAATTTTTCTTTTTTTTTTAAGTAACAGAGCTGCTGCTCTTAGCAATCAAAACATTATTTTGTGTTACGCTGGATAAATAAAGCAACATCATAACATTTTACCTAGTCTGCATATAGATTGCATAACTAAAACTTAATAAAGGTAAGTAAGATTGGTATAAATGATAATTAATCTAATAGTAGAAAGCTGAGCCAGAGTAAATGGACTTCAGTAAATTGCATCATGTTTATAAATGGACCCAAAAATAACACTAAACTGAGGCTGTTTTATATAAAAAAATAAATAAAAAAAAAAAAAAAAGTTTAATAATGAATAATAATGTTGTTAACGTGACTTCCTTCAAACTGCCAACTTGATAATGATGTTGGAACTGTTAAGTGCACATATGGTGGTGTAGTAATCTAGTACACTATTATATAAGTAGTATGCAGTGTCAGAGAACAGGTGCGGTACCATGAGGGGTAGAGCGGTGTGGTAAGTGTTGTGTGGGTTACTAATCCTTCCTATTTAATTTGACAGCTTAATAAGTATCAGAGACGGGATATGCTGGCTTCCTGTCCTGCTAGGTCACTGTGTACATGGTACACAAGTCCCCATGAGCACAAGTTGTTTAAAGGGTGATGCAAATAAATTCAGAGGTTGATAAAACTACTTAATACTGGGTGAATGATGTAAAAAAAACAAGCTAAAGATCCTTACTTGCACCTTGTTTCTACACTTAATGTCCATTTGATCAGCTTCACTTTTCACTTACTAGTGTGGTTTCACCATGCACCTCCACCTTAGATGTATTAGCATTTGTTGCTTTACAGGTCAGCTTTTTGTCAGTCATCCTATCAGTGCCTACAGAATACTGGAAGCTGACCGGTTTTGGTTGATTGATTATTTGCGGTCATGTACCTTCAATTAGTTCTACTGCATCGGAGCTACTCATTCCACACCACCATCATGTCAGTGTCACCACAGGGCTGATCATCTACTTAATGTGGAGAAACTGATGACCTTATCGCTGAAAATATGAACAAATATATAAATATATATATATATATATATAAATCAAGGCGGCACGGTGGCTTAGTGGTTAGCATGTTCTCCTCTCAGCACTAGGGATTCCCGGTTCGAATCCCCATCTGGGTGGAGTTTCCATGTTCTCCCCGTGTCTGCGTGGGTTTCCTCCGGGTTCTCCGGTTTCCTCCCACAGTCCAAAAACATGGAACAAGTTAATTGAATGCTCAAAATTGCCCCATATAGAGTGTGTCTGTGTGATGGTTATGGTCATTCATGACACATCACCAGTAATGAGGGTTAAGGGCCTTGCTCAAACTGCAAGAAATCTATGTAAAAATATATATTGCCAATATAGTGAGTAAATTCATCTTGTTCAGATTTCTTAAAAATAAAAAAGGTTCTTAAAACTAGATTATGTTATTTAGAAACATGCTGAAGTTAAAAACAAGATTTGGAAGATTTTTTTGCAGTGAAGGACCCACATGGGCAACTTCGGTGGATTTGGGATCTGAACCCCAAAAGAAAGATTACTAGCCCAACATCTTAAAAACTAAACCACTAATGCCCATCAGGAGTAACTGTATTTTGTAACTAGGAGTGTCACGGCACATGTATTTGTGACGAACCGTCACGGGACAAAGCACACGGTTCAGTATGTACAGTGGCACAGACTACATGTGCAAAGAGCAATAAATGTAATTAAAGCTCACAGACGAGTTGCACTCGCGAGTTCCGATTTACACCTCAGCTGTACACGCTGCTGAGCCTCCATGCTCAGCGTAGCTCAGTTTAGAAGGAAACAATACACAGAAGTATGAGTATTCATTTCAATTAACTGTGAATTGCAGGGGGGGAGGGGCACATAATGTAACTTGCATGAGTGCCTGTTTAAAATAAATTGACAAAAGCAAACCCAGCTTTCTCAATTTTTACCCCGCTTTACTGAATTTGGACCGAATCCTGAGGACCATACCATGCTAAGAACCGCACCATGACTTTTGTTCCCATTGCACCTCTACTTGCAACAAGAATTATAGAACTGCTCTATAGAAACATATTACCGTGTGTGTTTGTATAATGCGTGTATGTATTTGTGTATGTTTGTATGTATATATGTGTATAGGGATGTATATACCTGTGTATATATGTATATAGAAATGTATGTATAGGTTGAATGTATGTATAGGTCTTTTTTCCCCTCTCTATTCTTTTTTTTTCTAGGTTGTTTCTTTGTTCTCCTTTTTTCCTCCTGATTGTCCCCCTGTCATGCATTGGTGAAATAATTCAAAGCAATTAAATAAAAGCACAATTAACAGGAATAGGCTATAATAATCTGTAGAACTGTTCCTGTAAAAACATAAATGCAAACATGTTTGGTACATCAGTGCCAGACATGACAGGCATAAAAAAAATTTAAAAAAGGAAACATATTACAAACTACACAGCCAACTAATATTACAAAGATAGATCGCGTCAGTGTATAATTTCCCATTTCCTCTTTTTTTTTTTATTGGAAATAAATGTTTAAATTGTGAAACAATGAAATATAATAAATTATTTCCTAAGTCTTTAGTTGTTGGGGGATTTGTCACTGTTTCTGTAGTTTTCATTGAGAGCCCATTAAAAGAAAAAAAAAAAAGAAGAAATCCTTAGCAAAATCCCTTAGGCTGGTAAAATGGGCCATTAGAATGACAGATTCAGTTTATCTCTGAGATATGTAAATATTTCATTACAGCCATCACTCTGAGAAACAAACACTATCTGCATATGGTGACAGAAGGCCTTTTAACTGTTTGTACTGGAGACTCTAAAAGACTTTGTCCGTGCTTTGTTCTACACTTTAAAAACGGGATGGGAACATGTCCCCAGTGTAAATTATACCAATGCACATGGTCCGTGACCTCGGTGGCCCCATGTATAATTAAATGTAGCACAGAAAAATGACTAGTCAGCCTATAACACTAAATTCTCTCAGCAATAACTATCCTCATAGCATGGCTTTTATTCCGAAATTAATTGGTTGACCGCAGCACCGTTCTATCAGTAGAACCCTGGTAACTGCAAAATTAAACACTTAATGTAGCCATTTTATTGACAATCGAATTTGGTGTCTTGCTTTGCAAAACTGTCCTTTATTGTCCCAGGTGAAAATAAAACAGACCCAAACAAATCCAAAAAAAAACCCAATAGGCTTATTTTCCATTATCAGCTGTCCAGAGAGGCACTTGACGACAGGAGAAAATGCATATGGTTAGGATCTTGTCGGGCTACATTAAGGCTGATAAAGACATAAACCAAGCAGGTGATGATGTTTATGTGTACTCACTTCAGGCAACCAGTTCTTGTTTACTTAATTAAACACTTAGTGTTTGGAAATTGTAGATTAAGAGTGTGCCTAAGCAGGAACCATATGCACGGATAAAAATGTGTATACATGGTTTAGTGGCGCCCCTGATTGAAGCTCATGCCATGAGAGAAAACAACATCCTTTAGGCTTATTATAGCTGCTAATCCTAACATGAAGCCAAAACCATTTCATTTATTCCATGATCCTTCAAATCCTCTTTCCATTATGAATTCCAAGCTCTCGCTCAATATCCATCTCTATCTGCCGTACTCTTCTGCTCGCTCTTTCTCTCACTATGTGAATGGACCCCTGTGTATTTTCATACTGACATTAAATATACTACCCGAACATGAAACTGACATTGGAAAAATAAATTATCTAAATAGAGAACTATACAACATGGTAGCTTAGCGGCATGGTTGATGTACAATCGATTTGAAGGTTGGGGGTTAAAAACCTGTGTCTACCAAATGTGCCCAAAGTGGGTCCTTGAGCAAGGCCCTTAACCCTTATTGCTCCAGGGGTGCTGTATCATGGCTGACCCTGGACTTTGACCCTACCCATGAAGTTAGTGTTCGTGTGAATGGCTTTGGAAAAAAAACCCTGCAATATCCATCCATCCATCCCTCCATCCATCCATTATCTTACGCTTTATCCTCTACTACAATGAATTTAATTTTCTTACCATCATTTCAGTTTCATTGTTTTACATTGTAATGGGCCACCTTCAAGCTTTTCTACAGTAACATACTACTCGCTGCTGTTTATTGACATAAAACGTCAGCGGGCTGTCAGGGAAAGCTCTTCATGCATGTCACAAAAGGTTTATTTGCGAATCATCATTTTAAACAAATTCTGTAGCGTGTCCAAATGATAAGAATGACATTATTTAAAAGAAAAGAAGAAAAAATCTGAGAGTTCATCTGGAATAAGGTCACAGCAGTCTAAATGTCATGGTGTTTCATATTAATTAGCGTAGAGATATTTTATATTCCCAAATGATCTAAAAATAAAGAACACAAAACTCATGTTAGGGGAAGCTATGCTGGTAAGAAATGTAAAATATTTTTAAGAGTAAATATAAGTATACATTTACATACAATACTTAGCAACTGCCTTTATCCAGAATGATTTACAAAAGGAAGATATTATTCATTCCAACCAACTGAAGGTCAAGAGCCCCGTTTAAAGGTCCTGCAGAGACTTCAAGGCTATGACCTTCTATGCAATAATACCTTAACCAATCAATGTCCACAGCTCCAACTGACAGACTTACTGTATTATATGAATCAAACGCAATGCTCTTACTCCAAATAGTTTGCTGTAAATGAGCCGGAAAATATTTTATAATTTTTGGTTTCCACTTATGTTTAAAATTACAAGATATTTCATAAAAATGCAATAATAAACTAAACTGTGGCACGGTGGCTTAGTGGTTAGCACGTTCGCCTCTCAGCGCTAGGGATTCCTGGTTCGAATCCCCATCTGGGTGGCGTTTCCATGTTCCATGTCACGTGTGTGCATGGGTTTCCTCCGGGTTCTCCGGTTTCCTCCCACAGTCCAAAAACATGGATCAAGTCAATTGAATTCTCAAAATTGCCCCATATAGAGTGTGTCTGTGTGAGTGAGTGTGTGCCCAGCGATGGATTGGCGCCCTGTCCTGGGTGTATCTGCCCAGCGGCCGAAACGTTTTCCCCCACCATGACCCTACTAAAGGATAAAGCGGAAGATAATGGATAGATGGATAGAGATCATTGCACAGCACAATGGTTAATGGTCTTATCTCATAAAGGGGCGATAGATTGGTGCTCTGTCCTGGGTCTATCTGCCCAGCGCCCGAGATGTTCTCCCCTGGATGGGCATGGGGAACCCCACCGCGACCCTAATAGAGTATAAAGCGGGAGATAATGAATGAATGAATAATAAACTACATCAGAAAATTTAGCCAAATAAGACTGAATGGGTATAGTAAACTGTTCTGAAAGGTTCCACAATTAGTCGTTTTATTGGTCACAGGTGAGGTCATTGGTCATTAAAAAAAAAGCAGCATCCATCAAAAGTTTGAAAGCAAGGATGGTTCATGGTTCACCCACTGTGCCAGTTCAAAGACAGTGTTTCAAGGGCAGAGCGCAAAGAAAGTAAGTCATTTAATATCTGCAGTTCATAACGTGATTAAAAAAATCAGAACGTCAAAGGAAATTATGTTGTATGAAGGTCAAAAATCTCTTCTAAATGTGTGTATGGGAAAAACGTTACCCCTGCATAATGGACATGTTTTTAGTAATGTTTTAAAAAATAATTGTCACCTTATGCAAAAATGCAACCTGACATTGTATTCGAGATTATAGATAGTTCTACATGGCCCTTGGATATATTGTAGGTTTTAGAACAAATACAAAACATATTCACTTAAGTTTTAGATGCAGAGTTCTCCCGAGGTGAACATGTATGGGTTTAGGCATGGGACTGGATGATGTAACCATTAAAAGGACACATTAGACTGACAGATGGGGGAGAAGTGGAAGGCGAATGGGTTGCAGCTGCAGGCTCTTTTAGAGACACACAGCTCTGAATGGAGAGCTGAACTGGAGTAGTCTAACTATAAATGACTCGCAGTCGGTTTTGCAGGCATAGCTCTTTACGATAAGCTCAATCTATCAAATTCTAACAAAACTTTAGACATGTTTTGCTTAAAAAATATAAAGTGGTACCTGCCAAATGTGTATAAAGCACAGCTGAAAGCTAATTCAGCAGGTTTGAGTCCAGGCTTCCAGCTACCCTATGCATTTGTGTTCACATTTATTCATTCACAAGACACTTTTTGTTTAGAGCCTTGTTTATTATTTGCAAGAAATACTTTGGCGTACCTCCAAAATTCTCTGAAAGAAGGCCCAAAGTATTTACAGTAGGATTTCAGCTGTGTGGAAATAATAGTTAGCAGTTTGTTGATGGCTACTAGGTTAAAAGATAAGTAAGGTGGTTTTCTGTAAGCATATCATGATTATATTTATGACATTGTGGGCAAAAGTTGGATGAATTGTTTTAGTAAATATTATTCTGGAAGTAGTGCAGTTTTATACTGTACGTCTGATCATGGGTGGAAGATGACAACATGTATACAATGGATGTCCATCCATTATCTTCCACTTATCCTATATTAGGGTCGCGGTGGGGTTCCCCATGCCCATCCAGGGGAGAATGTTTCAGGCACTGGGCAGATATAACCAGGACAGGGCGCCAATCTATCGCTGGACACACACTCACTCACACAGACACGCACACACACACTATATGGGGCAATTTGGAGAATTCAATTAACCTTGATCCATGTTTTTGGACTGTGGGAGGAAACCCACGCGGACACGGGGAGAACATGGAAATTCGAACCGGGAATCCCTAGCGCTAAGAGACGAACGTACTAACCACTAAGCCACCGTGCCGCCCCTTACATAAATGTGTTTAGGAAAAAAAATAAATAATGAAGGAATGCAATTACTTCATATTTTGAAAAGGTAGTACCCAGAAACATCTCAAGTTATTATCTGCCACTTAATCTGGGACTAGGATCGTGGGCCATCCAGAGAAAAAAATTGGGTGCTAAGCAGCTAGACACTCAGGACAGGGCACCAATCTATCACTAGACAAACACTCACTTTCACAAACACACTATATATGGGGCAATTTAGAACAGCCACTTTACCTTGAATCCATTTTGGACTGTGGGAGAAAACTGGAGAACCTGGAGAAAACCTACATAAAAACAGTATGAACATGAAAACTCGATTCAAACCTGGATCTCCAGCACTGAGATGCGAACGTTCCAACCATTAAACCACTGTTTCCAAACAAAAATATATTATTAAATAAATGCTGTATGGATTTTCGGTCGGCTAAGTGGACAGCACTGTCTTCACACCAACAAGGTTCTGGATTCGATTGCAGAGTGAACAAAAAGAGACATTTCAGTGACCTTGTTCATTGACCACCCAAGACTAATCAGGACATCCTTAAGTTTGAGTAGCAATTTGTGTCTAAAGGTGCTGGGATATCAATCTGTCAATAATCAGGGAGACAGAAGGGCACAGCCATCTTGAATTTTGACCATCAAAATCTTGTCAGTTTATATTTGAGTCCAGGAGAAGATTTGTGCCATTAAAAAAAATCCCTCAAAGCATTTATAAAATGTTGTGTTCACAACAATGTGTAGACACAGTGACACCAACCAACAAAAAATGACCTGATAATCCTTGAATCCAGGTAACTTTTTGTGCCACATAATAAAAGAAGACAAGCCCCAAAGGCATTCCTAAAATACGAACCAACTTAAAACCCTGATAAGCAACAATGTACTTCTCCAAAGTTTCATTGTAATTTAATTCCAAAAGTTCTAGAATAATATAGGTCATTAAAAATAGCTATCAGAGCAAATATTTTTGGTAATTTACTTAGTTAGTTTATATTTACTGATTTACTAAGGTTACTTTATATTCATAAGTAAATACATAAGCTGTAGCATAATGAATATTTAATAAAAATATACAAATAAAAAATATTAGGGTGAATTTTTATTAGATTAGTCAATTTAAATTAGTTAAGTAGCTCGACACTCAAAGGGGGGGGGGGGGGGGGGGGGGGGGGGGGGGGGGGGGGGGGGGGGGGGGGGGGGGGGGGGGGGGGGGGGGGGGGGGGGGGGGGGGGGGGGGGGGGGGGGGGACACACACACACACACACACACACACACACACACAGTAAGGACCTTACAGACTTTTATTTATTCCTTGGACATTAAAACAAACCTTAACCATAACTACTATTGCCTATCCCTATCCCTGCCCCAAACCTTCCCCGTACCTCAAAACACATATTTACCTAAAAATTTTATCATCACACTGTGGGGACTAGTTTGCAAGGCTTAAGGGCTAAGCAATGGCTGATGAAAATAAGCATACCCCCCCACCCCCCCACCATACACACACCCTCCAGTCTCTTCTGGCAATGCGTCATATCGCACTAGCAATTTGGAAAAAAAGAAGGATATGGGGGTGGGCTGCTGTGACCTAGAATACAAGAGTGTGGAGTTGGATCGTTATTCCTTTTGATGTGTGAGTGTGTGTATGTGTGTGTGTGTGTGTGTGTCTGTGTCTGTGCCTATGTGCGCATGCGTGTATGCATAAGCCTGCATTGTAGGTCATTGCCAAGTGGCAGCACTCACTCTCACCATGTTATTTTATTTCATGTTTTCTTCTTCTTGCAGCATTCTATTCTTCTTTTCTGTTTCTCAGCCATCCCTCGTATCCGGCCATCTATTTTTAGCTGTTCATTGTCACCTATTGTCTCTTTGTTGGGAGATTGGTCATGTAGCATCTCAAGTCTCTCGCTCATTCTCACTCTCTCACTCTCTCTCACTAACTTTCTCAATTCAATTTCATTTAACAAGCTTTATTCTCATGACTGTAACAGTGTGTTCAATATTTGCAGAGCATTGAAAAAATCCAAACATTAAAAGGTTATTAATGAAAAAAATAACAAATGAAATGTTGAAAATGAAAAAATAGGGAGTATTGTGTAATAGACTTAAAAGAAAAAACAAATGTAATATTGACATGCAATAGTGTAATTGGTGTGTGTGTGTGTGTGTGTGTGTATTTTAGGATACATGCAATCTAAGTCAAGTCATGTTATGTGGTAAATGTAAATTTGCTACTTTAAGTTTCAAATAGTTAAAAGCAGGACATCGGTACTTTTTCCACCATTTTTTCTCATCTCATCTTATCTCATTCCGCAGAATCCTCCACTAGAGTTGTTGTGTGTGTGTGTGTGCCCATCAAGGCTAATATTTCTGGCGCTGTGCAGATACACCCAGGACAGGGCGCCAATTCATTGCTGGGCACACACTCACTCACACACACACACTATAAAGGGGCAATTTAGATAGGAACAATTTAGAGCAGCCAATTCCATAAGAAAACCCACGTGGACATGGAGAGAGCATGGGAGGAAACCGGAGAACCCGAAGGAAACCCACACGGACACGGGGAGAACATGGAAACTCCACCCAGATTGGGATTCGAACCGGGAATCCCTAGTGCTGAGAGGTGAACATGCTAACCACCAAGCCACCGTGCCACCCTATTTAATAAGTTCCATCCATCCATTATCTTCCGCTTTATCCTCTATTAGGGTCGTGGGGGGGTTCCCTATGCCCATCCAGCGGAGAACGTTTCGAGCGCTGGGCAGATACACCCAGGACAGGGCGCCAATCCATCGCTGGGCATACACTCACTCACATTCTGTATGGGGCAATTTGGAGAATTTAATTGACTTGATCCATGTTTTTGAACTGTGGTAGGAAACCAGAGAACCCGAAGGAAACCCACAAGGACACGGGGAGAACATGGAAGCTCCAACCAGATTGGGATTCGAACTGGCAATCCCTAGTGCTGAGAGGAGAACATGCTAACCACTAAGCCACCGTGCCGCCCTATTTAATAAGTTAATGTGCATATTTTATTTAGGTGTGGAATTACTCAGTAGTTCATATTTTTGTGAGTAGATTTTCAACCCCATTTTTCCTGTGCAGCAGGGAGCATTATACTGTAAAACTCTCACACTGACTGCTTTATGTCTAATGGACTGTTCTCAAAATAATAATGGCATGAACATGGCAGTGACATAGTAATGTGCTGGTGTTATAGCTTCACCGGATTCACTGGACAGCCTATGATTAACGGCCACATGCTTAAAAATAAGTATCTAAATATAAACATTTTACTGCAGCAAATGTATTTCATATGTACAGTATGTGATGAATTGTATTTATTTATTAAAAAAATGTGATTATTTGCATAATTCTGTTTCGAATTTAAGCCAGGACATCTGGACTATTCTAAACAATGGAAGCTTCCAGAGTCAGTAGAGAAGCACAGTGGTAAACATAAAGACTAATCAGCCCTGTGATGGACTAGCACCTTATCCAGCCTGTGTTACACTTTTTGTCCAGAAGTGCTGGGATAGGCACCTTCTGATCCCTCAGAAAAATTGGATTCGGGATCTAGGACTGTCTCTTAGGATTTCCTTTAAATCTTGTTCTGAAATTATAGTTGGGTTTTTTTTCTCACATTGGAATGAGATTGGGCAGCACGGTGGCTTAGTGGTTAGCACATTGGCCTCTCAGCACTAGGGATTCCCGGTTCGAATCCCCATTTGGGTGAAGTTTCCATGTTCTCCCCGTGTCCGCGTGGGTTTCCTCCAGGTTCTCTGGTTTTCTCCCAGAGTCCAAAAACATGGATAAAGTCAATTGAATTCTCCAAATTGCCCCATATAGAGTGTGTCTGTGTGAGTGAGTGTGTGCCCAGTGATAGATTGGCGCCCTGTCCTGGGTGTATCTGCCCATCGCCCGAAACGTTCTCCCCTGGACCCCCGTTCCCCCCCACGACCCTAAAAGAGGATAAAGCGGAAGATAATGGATGGATGGAATGAGATTCATCTTGAGAAAATTGCTATACAGAAAATTCGGGAACACTTTCTATGAATCCGGTATTCATAATGCATTATAGGAGCATTTATAAAGCTTTATAAAGTATTCATAATGCTTTATAACATTTGTCATTAACCTTTGTTATGTACATAGAGGTTTATAATCATAGTCATAAATTGTTATAAGAATTTGACATAAGGCTTTATAACACAAAGTGACATAATGAATTATAATATGAACTTATTTCAACTTTTGAGTCTTTGGATGTTTAAACATTCATACTTAAAATTTGATGATTACACTTTACTTAAAGTCTGTAAAGAGCATTTATAAGTCATTATGCTTATAAGCTTTTATAAGTCATTATGTACTACTATGTATGCAGTCTCTTTTACTTTATATTTTAATGCCTGTAAAGCTTTTATAGACAGTTATTAGGACTTATAAAGTAATTTTCAGCAAAGGCACACACTAAACACTATAATAAGAAGATGAACAGTTAAAAAATATAATTTATAATGCATTATGTCACTTTGTTTTATAAAGCCTTATGTCATGTTCTTATACCACTTTAAGAGTGTGGTTATGTACATCTATGGACTTTAATAAATGCCTAAGTATTATAAAGCTGTATATATGTGTGTTGATAATGCATTATGAATAACAGATTTAGGTAAAGTGTTACTGAAAATTTTGGTTTTGACCCTAGATATCGTCAAGTCGTCATGTTCAAGCAGATTTAATCAGCATGAATATTTTCTTAAAGTCCCAGGACATTACTTTTATAAAAAGAAGATGAAATATAGCACTGATACAATGCAAAAAAAAGCTCTTGTCATTTCACAATGGCTGCTTAAGATCCGGCCAATTTTTTGGCACCGGCTCTGTTCTCGCTTGAGTTCAGAGACGTTGCCTAGCTACAGCTGGTGGCTAAGGTTTGGTTTAGTTATTACTGGGACGGAGGAGGAAAACTGAGCACTTAAAAAAAAAAGAAATACATTTTTTTAAAAAGACTCCAAAAATCTATATTTATTTTTATAGCAGCTCAGGTTTGTGTTCAGTTCGTCACAATGAGGCAATATTTTTAGACCTCAAATCAAAATTCCTGACCATTCCACAGTAAAGAGAATAAAAGCTCCAAGTCACAACTTGTATGACAAATCTATTTAAATTTATCTCGTTATCTTCCACTTAATGACCGAGGGTCAAGAGTCAGAGTTATTTCTCATCTCATATCATTATCTTCCGCCTAATTCTATTCTTGGGACAAGGGTTGCGAGGGGGCACTGGCAAATACCCCTAGGACAGGGTGACAATCTATTGCTGGGCACACACTCACTCACATAGACACACAAACTATATGGGGCAATTTAGAGCATTCAATTTACCTTGAATCCATGATTTTGGTCTGTGGGAGGACACCTGAGAACCTGGAGAAACCCCACGTGGACACTGGGAGAACAAGGAACTTCACCCGGATCAGGATTTGAACATGGAACCTCAGCGTCAAGAGGTGAACCTGCTAAAGTGCTATGCATTGTCAATATGACAATGATAATAAAACCGATTACTGCAAGTTGCCTTGTAGAAAGAAAACTATAAGAAAACATTCATGTAGAATGAAAACTATATTATACGTTTTATTATAAATGAAACAGTGCTTTTGCCCAGCGATGGATTGGTGCCCTGTCCTGGGTTTATCTGCCCAGCGCCCGAGACATTCTCCCCTGGATCGGCATGGGGAACCCCACCGCGACCCAAATAGAGGATAAAGCGGGAGATAATGAATGAATGAATGAAACAGTGCTTTTAAAAAGTGCCTAGGCTTTTAATTTTATGCCTTTACAAGGAAACAACGAGGCACTGCATATCTTTCATTGCCTTTGTCTGAGGTCAGAGGGTAGGGTCAGCACCCCTGAAGCAAGGAGTGTTGAGGTCTTTGCTCAAAGGCCCAAACTGGCAACTTTATGGGATTAAACCTTCAACCTTCCAATTGATAACCCAACACCCTAACCACTGAGCTGCAATGCCAACCGCTGTATCGTATATCTGTGTTTGGCATCTGGCCACTACTCATGTTGGAAGCTGAGACTATGCACTGTGCTCACACATCCAGAACCAGTGTCTTCTAGTTCTCTGTCGAAAAGCTCAGCACGGGGTTGGACATATGATACCACATTATAAGATGTTGGCCGCGACCTACTGTATGTCTCTCATCTAATCATCATCCACTTAATCCTATACAGTACTATGGACTAGCATTGTGGAGGGGTTCTCCTTCCGTATAAAGGGGAGATTATTTCAGACACTGGGCAGATACATCCAGAACAGGGTGCCAATACACTCACTTATACAGATACACACACACACACACACACACACACACACTATTAAATAGCGACAATTTAGAGCAACCAATTCACATTGAATCAATGGACTGTGGATGTAAACCAGAGAACCTGGAAAAACCAACCAGACACAGGAAGAACATGGAAACTCCACCCAGATCGGGATTCAAACCTGGATCCCAGGCGCTGAGAGGCTTGGCCACCCTGCCACCCCCACTGTATGCACAAAATATAGTTCCAAAATTATTTTCTGAAACTGGGATATTTTGAATGACAAAATAATTCAAGTCTTAAATACATCCCATCATAGTAAATAAAAGATCAGTAATAATAATTATTATTAGATCCTAATTAGATTACTACGCATAAACTTAATTATTCCTTAATTATTCCTCAAGTTCTTTCAGACCAAATGCCGTTGGAGACTTTGCTTTGTGAACAATGGCACGTTCATGATGGGGAAAAGGCCCTTCCCCAAACTGTTTCTATAATGTTGATGTCTCAGGGTATTCGACTATCAATCTGAAGGTTGTAGGTTCAAATCCCAGAGCCGCTTTGAATAAAAGCATCTGCTAAATGACTAAATATAATGTAAATGTAAATGGTGGCATTAAATGGTTCAAAAGACATGGTGCTTGATTTTCTATACTTGTGACAGAGGGTCAAGGGTGGCATGGTGGCTTAGTGGTTAGCATGTTCTCCTCTCAGCGCTCGGGATTCCCGGTTCAAGTTCCAATCTGGGTGGAGTTTCCATGTTCTCCCCGTCTCCACATGGGTTTCCTCTGAGTTCTCCGGTTTCCTCCCACAGTCCAAAAACATGGATCAAGGTCAATCGATTTCTACAAAAAATTGCCCAATATAGAGTGTGTGTGTGTCTGTGTGATTGTGTGTGTGCCCAGCAATAGATCGGCCTGTCCTGGGTGTATCTGCCCAGCACCCAAAACGTTCTCCCCTGAATGGTCATGGGGACCCCCCCCACACACCCCTAGTAGAGAATAAAGCAGAAGATAATGGATGGATGGATGTGGCAGAGGGTCTGAATAAAATGTGGATTTAATGATTAAGAGATCTGTTCCAGTTCTTTCACCAACATAAAGTATATTAAATTGTGTACATTGTATATTGTGACCTACAAACTTCCAATATTGTGAGGATAAGAACTAAGTTAGATGTCTAAACTGGAAACTGGAGTCACACAATACTGTTGCATTAGAAATGTGAGTACATGTGAGTCAGTGCATGTAAGCATTGGCACTGAAGCCGGAATTGAGTTTTCTTTCATTACACTTAGCTGATAACAGGCTTGCTATGGTTACTATAGCAACAACAGATTCCTCAGGCTGTACCATTCTGAAGAATCAGGAATGGAGTGGATGGATGCCACATATACACAGCTGTAAATAGATAAGACACGCTCACATAAACACATAGTAATGCCTGGACTCTTACAAACACATGCACACCCACCCACCCACCGACACACCAACACGCCGACACACTAACACACCACAACAAGCCAATACATGCATGCGCAATAAGCCTAGAGATATGATGTTTTAGTAACATAGCAAATCTTTTAAGGATTAAACAAGATAAAGGATAGTGGTACCCAGCAAAAACAAAAAGGCATTTGAATTGGTAAGCCTCAGTTTGCAATGAACATAAGCAATGGAAAAACAAATGACTTTAAATCTGAAACATTTGAAATAAAAAATATATGAAACTACAGCAGCACTGATGCACTTAAACTCCCTCACCACAGTGTCATGACAGAAGTAACAATAAACAATCCACCACCCATGATGATACCTGTTCTGAGATGGTTCTGACCAAAAGAGAACAGAGAAGCAACAGGTGATTAACAAAAAAAAAAACAGATATTCTACAGTCTGTAATTGTAAAACTAGTCCAAACAAATTGTATCCATTTTACGATGGTTCTAAAAACTGATTTTAAGTTATAGCAGGTTTTAAGAAACGCACAATTTTAATTAAAATTAATAAATACATAAATAAATGAAATAATTAATCAATCATTAAAATAATTTTAAAAAATGGATTCACAAGCCGGGTGGCTTAGTTGTTAGCATGTTCTCCTCTCAGCGCTAGGGATTCCCAGTTCGAATCCCAATGGGTTGAGTTTCCATGTCCTCCCAGTGTCCACGTGGGTTTCCTCCGGGTTTTCTGGTTTCTTCCCACACTCCAAAAATATGGATCAAGAGCAATCAATTTCTCCAAAAAAAAATTGCCCCATATAGAGTGTGTTTGTGCATGTGTGCCCAGTGATAGATCAGCCTGTCCTGGGTGTATCTGCCCAGCGCCTGAGACAATTTCCCTGGATGGACATTGGAAAGCCCCCCACCTGCAACAGTAGTAGAGGATAAAGCGGAAGATGGATGGATGGATATATTCACAAACACAGTTCAGTATTTGAATGTAATATGATGTGTGTGTGTGTGTGTATGTATGTATATATATATATATATATATATATATATATATACACACACACACACACGTGTCTCTGTCTCCCTCTATTCAACCTTTTAGATTTCTTTGGTTCTGATTATTATTATGTACAGGTTCAGTAATTGTCACACAATTGCCATCTTTTAACAGATTTTTACTTTTAACCTAAAACTGTTATCAAAATACAGAATATTGATTAACAAATTGGCTCCAAAATGTAAAAAATACATAATAATATGTGTCTGCAGTCGTTTTTTTTCCATCTGCAGCATAGTTTTAAGCATTTTTCATTTAGTGCTAACAAATGAAGTAGCCACATCTCATTACAACAAGATTGCAAAGTACTTTCAGAGAAGATTAGCATTCAGCTATTATTGGAAAAGTGACCCGATAAGACCACTGGGACTGACAGCAACTTCTACCAGAAGCCAAATCTTTCACAGAGCTGATTGAATACTGATGGATAATGATCAGGTTCTGATTAGATTCGTCTAATTCCTGTCTATCAACCACTATTCTCCCCAGAAGCAATGAAAAGAAGCCAAGTGAGTGCATGACAAAATTCATCAGAGTATTTACTGGATTTCGCTGTTGTGTTGCTTGAGGAGTAAAGCACATGACATGAGTGTTAAAGGTCAAGAACACACCAAATACTCTGTCATTGGGAATTCATTCTTGGACGTTGCTCTTTGCCCTTACTGTCTGCTTTCACTCTTTGCCTTTTCATTTCAGATGAAAAAATAATGAGCTTATATCCAGCTTGTCCATTAATGTCTTGGATGAATACAGAATTATTGTGTGAATAACCTGTAGACACCAGCATGACCCTGTTCACGGCTCTTTGCATTTGCATCTTTTCGTTCTTTATTCCATCCTGATCTACAACCCTGCACTCTGCACACAGATGGATCTCCTATTGTAGTTTACGCATTAATACATAAATGTCACAAACTCATACACATAACAAAAATGCATTGATTATACAGGGCAAGGATTTGTACCTTAAATAAATGTACCTTTATGTGAAATTCAGAAATTTCTTAAAAAAAAAAAAAAAAAGCATAATATAAATATATATTATATATATAAAGCATAATATTGCTGGTCCTCAAGTACAATGCTCACAACAGAGTTCTAAACAGCCCTGTCCTAGATTTTTTTAAAAAGAATTTTCTACCCTGGGTGGTCTTAACTGGGTACACTCAAAGTGTACACCAATACCCCTAATTATTTATTCATTCATTCATTATCTTCCACTTTATTCTCTATTAGGGTCGCTGGGGGGGGAGGGGGGTTCCCAATGGCTATACAGGGAAGAACGTCTAGGGCGCTGGGCAGATACACCCAGGACAGGGTGCCAATCCATCGCAGGGCACACACTTACACACACACAAACACAATCTATACGGGGCAATTCGGAGGATTCAATTGACCTTGATTCATGTTTTTGGACTGTGGGAGGAAACCGGAGAACCCAGAGGAAACCCACGCGGACACGGGGAGAACATGGAAGCTCCACCCAGATTGGGATTCGAACCGGGAATCCCTAGTGCTGAGAGGCGAACGTGTGCCGCCACCCGTAATTATTTACAGTATGTATTGAACTAATCTTATTAATGTAAATAGGGTTGCAAAAGGAAAGCTGGAGCCCATCCTGGCACTCAAGGTGGCAGTTATAGTTTTGTATTTATGGAAAAGGTCCACCGGTTTAATTGGTCCCTCCAGGCACTATGGCTGAAGTGCCCTTGGGCAAGGAACCTAACCCCAATTGATCCCCGGGTGCAGTATACAGGGCTGCCCACCGATCTGGGCATGTGTGCTCACTACTGCAGTGTGTGTACATGTGTGTGTTGCACTGCACGAAAGGGTTAAATGTGGAGGACAATTTCCTCTTTGTGTAAGTACAGAAGGCAAAATAGATCACTTTATCCCATTATTTGGAGAAACTCCATTCATCACTTCAATTCAGTTCACCTATTAGTATGTTTATAGACAGTGCAAGGAAATGTGATCTCCTAGAGAAAACATAGACATAGGGAGAACATAAAAACTCCACACCCTACACATTAAACCACCCATACACTACACACAACTGTCGAACTAATCTACAATGCATGTCAATTAAAACCATCCATCCATTATCTTCCGCTTTATCCTCTAGTAGGGTCACGGGGGGGGGGGGGAGTTCCCCATGCCCATCCAGGGGAGAACGTTTCGGGCGCTGGGCAGATACACCCAGGACAGGGCACCAATCTATCACTGGACACACCCACTTACACAGACAGACTCTATATGGGGCAATTTGGAGTATTCAATTGACTTGATCCATGTTTTTGGACTGTGGGAGGAAACCGGAGAACCCGGAGAAAACCCACGCGGACACGGGGAGAACATGAAAACTCCACCCAGATTGGGATTCCAACCGGGAATCCCTCAATTGCCACCGTGCCGCCCTCAATTAAACCTAATGGGCCAATTTGTCCATTAATTGTCAGTACAGATGCCTTTAAAAATCTCAAATGTCACATTTGCTAAACTGTGAGTTTTATTACATGACAAAAATGTCTTTATTAAAATAATTTCTCCTAAACTTAAACCTTAGCAATAGGTTTGATTCAGTCACATTAACCCGATTCAAACAGCTCATTAAAAAGAGTCACTATATAAAGTTGACTCATTCACAAATCAAACACCAGTAGCAGATATGAGGTGTTATTACACACTTCGCTGTTGTTCTCTCATCCTCATCGTTATCACAATGCATACGAACACTTACATAAGCCCGAACTGTACAAATACACTGTAATTGGACTTCCGAGCAGCAAAAACAAGTTCCCTTACTTGAGCAGTCTGCAAGACAATTTGGGATTTAACCGATTTTTGAAATATCTGTCTAAGGTCAACCTTAAATATAAAATGATATTTAAAGAATAACAGTTTTACATCGAGGCAACAGTTTGGTGAGGGATATTTCATGCTTTATCAGTTACAATTACCACATAAAACGAATTCCACTAACAAATGAGAAACTGGAACTCTGACTATAAGCAGCCTCATAAGTGCTGTATTTATCCGCACATAGAAGTGCTCGTGGCTGAATAGGAATAGATTCGCATAGTCACGCTCTAGATTTTAATGGGAAAGCTTCTCGAAATCCAAGCCCATCAAAGTGGGCAAGAAGCATGTCGTTTATTTACATTTTTAAAATGTAATCGCGTGAAACGATGCTATACACATGCATCTTGCTCGTTTAGGAGGCTTTATTAATTTCACTACTGCAGCTCATGGCTCAAACACATCGCCTTAAATAGGTTAAGACCCTATCCATCCATCCATCCATCATCTTCCGCTTTATCCTATATTAGGGTCGGGGGTGGGGATCCCCATGCCCATCCAGGGGAGAACGTTTGGGGCGCTGGGCAGATACACCCAGGACAGGACGCCAATCCATCGCTGGGCACACACTCACACACACAGTCACACTCTATATGGGGCAATTTGGAGAACTCAGTTGACCTTCATCCATGTTTTTGGACTGTGGGAGGAAACCGGACAACCTGGAGGAAACCCACCGTACACGGGGAGAATATGGAAACTCCACCCAGATGGGGATTCGAACCGGGAATCCCTAGTGCTGAGAGGCGAACGTGCTAACCACTAAACCACCATGCCGCCCTGGTTAAGATCCTAAAACTATCCTAAATCCTGAAGCTTTCCTCCTGCTCTATTTTTTTAATGAAGCACACATATTCATGACAAGGAAAATAGTGTTGCACAGATCAAAGTACAAAATGCACATATCAAAGACGGAAATGACCCAAACGAGCTACAACAAGGTGGAGCTAGCGCATTAAAATGCAAAACAACTGCACCAGGGAGACATATTTATGTTGGGTGTGTGAAAGTGCGTGCGGAGGTCAGAAAAGGTCACGAGTGTTCTTGTATTGGCGAGTGCATTTGCATGCTTATAGGTTTTTTGTAGCCTTGTGTGCGAGCACAAGATTAATGCACAAAGCCTTTACATAAATCTGGCTTCACTGTTTACAACCACTTGCCTGCTCTTACTATTACTTTCTTTGTTTTTTTCATCAGCAGCTGGTGGGGTGGCGGGGATATACCCTATGGGCGTGTATGAACACACGCCCTTATGCCTGCTTGTGACAGCGCAGCATGCGTACGTGTCCTCACACTGCAACCCTACACACCCCTGTGACTCCACCAACAAAGCATTCAAACGCCTTATGTCACCGATTTTTTAGTTCAGTGCCGCAGTCCAACATCATTTTCGATTTGTTATTCAATCGTCTTAAAATAGTACAGAAAGTATATAGTCAGTAAACATTACGGTAACACTTTCTATGAATCCGGTATTCATAATGCATTATAAGTGCATTTATAAAGCTTTATAAATTATTCATAATATATAGTATAGCATTTGTTATAACCCATTGTTAACGTACATAGATGTTCATGATCAAAGTCATAAATTGTTATAACAAATTGACATAAGGCTTTATAATATAAACTTATTTAAACTTTTTGACTCTTTGAATGAGGGGATTAGTGGTTAGCATGTTCTCCTCTTAGCGCTAGGGATTCCCGGTTGGAATCCCAATCTGGGTGGAGTTTCCGTGTTCTCCCCGTTTCCGCGTGGGTTACCTCCATGTTCTCTGGTTTCCTCCCACAGTCCAAAAACATGGATCAATGTCAACTGAATTCTCCAAATTGCCCCATATAGAATGTGTGTGTTTGTGTGCATGTCTGTGTGGGTGAGTGTGTGCCCTGCAATAGATTGGCACCCTGTCCTGGGTGTATCTGCCCAGCGCCCGAGACGTTCTCCCCTGGATGGGCATAGGGAACCCCCCGCAACGCTAATAGAGGATAAAGTGGAAGATGGATGGATTCCTTAAATGTTTAGACATTCGTATGTAATACAAGATTATTAAACTTTACTTAAAATCGCTAAAGAGCATTTATAAGCTTTCATGAATAATTATGTACTACTATGTATGCAGTCTCTTTCAAAGAGGTAATTAATGCCAACACTTTACTTTATACCTGAAAAGATATTTTTGAAAACAGCATTGAAAAGAACAAATGTTATAAGGCTTTATTCATTTTATTTATTTATTAACAATTCGACATAAGGCTTTATAACACAAAGTGACATAATGCATTATAATATGAACTTATTTAAACTTTTGAGTCTTTGAAAGTTTAGATATTCCTACCTAAATCATGCAGTGGTAGGATCACCGTGGCGCAGGGGGAGAAGACGGAGTCGTCTTGATGGATGGACTTTGATTACAATTAATTCATGCACTTGACATGCCTCTGCCTAACGAGTGTGCGTCCTTTTAAAACCAGGAACATCAAAAGACGTGGGGGGGGGCGACCATGAGCTGGAGTGATGGTGGACACGGCCCGTTTATAGAGCTTGCTATAAAAGCTCAGGATGGCTTGATGTAAGCATGCTGTATTGGCAATAAAGTCTGTAAAAAGCATTTATAAGCTTTTATAAGTCATTATGTACTTCTATGTATGCAGTCTCTTTTAAAAAGGCAATTAATGACAACACTTTACTTTATGCCTGTAAAAAGAGCTTATAAGCTTTTATAAGCCATTATGTACTTCTATGTATGCAGTCTCTTTTAAAAAGGTAATTAATGACAACGCTTTATGTTCATTCATTCATTCATTCATTATCTCCCGCTTATCCTCTATTAGGGTCGTGGTGGGGTTCCCCATGCCCATCCAGGGGAGAACGTCTCGGACGCTGGGCAGATAGACCCAGGACAGGGCGCCAATCCATCGCTGGGCACACACTCACTCACACTCTATAGGGGGCAATTTTGAGAATTCAATTTACTTGATCCATGTTTTTGGACTGTGGGAGGAAACCGGAGAACCCGGAGGAAACCCACGCAGACACGGGGAGAACATGGAAACTCCACCCAGATGGGGATTTGAACCGGGAATCCCCAGCGCTGAGAGTCGGACGTGCTAACCACTAAGCCACCGTGCCGCCACGCGTTATGTTATGCCTGTAAAAAGAGCTTATAAGCCTTTATAAACGGTTTTGAGCACTTCTAAAATCATTTTCAGGGGAAGTATTTTTTAAAACAAATGTTATAAGGCTTTATGATAAGCAGTTAAAATACATAATTTATATTGCATTATGTCATTTTGTGTTATAAAGCCTTATGGCATGTTTTTATAGCACTTTATGTACATCTATTGACATTAACAATTGCTCATGACGGGTATTATAAAGCATTATAAATGCTTTCTTATAAATCTTTATAAATGTATTAATAATGCATTATAAATACCTGATTTAGGTAAAGTGTTAGCTGGATTACTTTAGTCTTTGTGTACAAGACAGGCACCAAATTGTCACAATCTCTCATGTGTGATTGTATTGTACAAATCATGAATTTACAAAAAGGTTCACAAAATAAATGATTTTTCAAATTGTTGGTACTTAACAGTTCAGACCAGTTGATTTTAGTTTAATCGACAGTGGATTAGAACGTTTGTAAGTAAGGAAACACAGGACAATAGACAAACAAGCTTCTGCTGAATTATGAAAAGTAGGGTATGTGTTAAATATTGAATTCATAAGAATAGATTTTCTAATTTTGTTTAATGCAGCAGAAAGCTTTATTTCTGCTTGGGTTTGTGCTTACAGCACTTCCATGCATGCACGGATCCGGCAGTTAAAATCCACTAGGAATTAAGAAGAGGGCGTGTGGGATTTGGCTGGCTGAGTGTATGCACAGCTATCCCTTGCAGTCTTCTGGCTTAAAGAAAACTTATTATGCCCTTTTTTTCACAAAGTAAAACGTTTTTGTTTTTTTCTCTCGAGTGAAATGTCTGTTGGGGGCGGCACGGTGGCTTAGTGGTTAGCATGCATTAGTAATCCTTTGCATGCATTAGTAATCCATTAGTTCTCCTCTCAGCGCAATGGATTCCCGTCTCAAATCCCAATCTGGGTGGAGTTTCCATGTTCTCCCCATGTCTGCGTGGGTTTCCTCCGGGTTCTCCGGTTTCCTCCCTCAGTCCAAAAACATGGATCAAGTCAATTGAGTTCTACAAATTGCACCATATAGAGTGCGTTTGTGTGAGTGTGTGCCCAGCGATAGATTGGCGCCCTGTCCTGAGTGTATCTGCCCAGCGCCCGAAACGTTCTCCCCTGGATGGGCATGGGGAACCCCCCGTGACCCTTATAGAGGATAAAGCAGAAGATAATGGATGAATGGATGTCTGTTGGGGGCAGCACGGTGGCTTAGTGGTTAGCATGTTCACTTCTCAGCGCTAGGGATTCCCGGTTCGAATCCCAATCTGGATGGAGTTTCCATGTTCTTCCCGTCCTCCGGGTTCTCCGGTTTCCTCCCACAGTCCAAAAACATGGATCAAGTCAATTGAGTTCTCCAAATTGCCCCATATAGAGTGTGTCTGTGTGACTGAGTGTATGCCCAGCGATAGAGTGGCACCCTGAACTGGGTGTTCTCCCCTGGATGGGCATGGGGAACCCCCCCCCCGTGACCCTTGTATAGGATAAAGCGGAAGATAATGGATGGATGGATAAATGCAGTTATATAATGCATTATGAATACAGGACTCATGGAAAGTGCTACCAATGATTTTATCATTTAGATTCATTTACAGTGGGTTGCAAAAGTATTCATACCCCTTGAACTTTGCCATATTTTGTCACATTACAACCACAAACATAAATATATTTCACTGGAATTTAATGTGAAAGACCAACACAAAGTGGTATACAATTGTGAAGTGGAATGAAAGTTATACATGAATCAACAATTTTTTTACAAATAAAAAACTGAAAAGTGCGATGTGCAAAATTATTCAGCCCCCTTTTTCCTGAGTGCAACCAATTG
>JAFMOD010000781.1:3042695-3081756 GCA_019802435.1 Corydoras maculifer
CTCAGGGGGGCTGAATAATTTTGCACATCGCACTTTTCAGTTTTTTATTTGTAAAAAAATTGTTGATTCATCTATAACTTTCATTCCACTTCACAATTGTATACCACTTTGTGTTGGTCTTTCACATTAAATTCCAGTGAAATATATTTATGTTTGTGGTTGTAATGTGACAAAATATGGAAAAGTTCAAGGGGTATGAATACTTTTGCAACCCACTGTATAAATCACATATCTTTTATTTGGAACATCCCCTTCTCTACACCTCCCTGTCAATGTCTGTTGCTTGCATAAGGAAAAAATATTTCAGTGATTAGGATGAATGGGTTGATGCTCCTTTCAGGTGCTTGACTACATTATTTTGTTTCATTATATAAATACTCATCCCATTCACCCACTGGTCACCCCTTTCACCTTTCCAGCACATCACCATGACAGCTCTTTTATGAAAAACCTGCACACACAGAAGCCAATGTAACGTATTTTGGTATCATTAGCTTTTCATTCATAACGCCACCGGAGCACCATGGCAACGACAACTGGACAGAAGCTGGATTTCTGTTGGACTAGTGGCGTTGCAGTCCTGCAGGATGACCTCACTGACCTGCTGTAGCTTTTCTAATTTTTTTAATTTGATGATGTTTGTCGCTCAAGGAGGATGAGTCCCCCGCGGAGCCTTGGGCCTTACAAGGTTTCTTTCTTAAAAATTAATTTAACAGGAAGTTTTTTCTTGCCATTGTCGCTTGGGCTTGTTTTCGCTTTGGATAAAAGCATCTGCTAAATGACAATGTAAAAATAATAAAATAAAATAAAGGGGGGGGGGGGCGCAGCATCATATAAAGATCAGGTTTGATAATTCTACAGTATAGTTGGTTTTCTTCTTAACTACTGACTTGTGATGTTCTCATTTGTAAGTCACTTTGGATAAAAGCATCGGCTAAATGAATAAATGTAAATGTAAACTCAACGGACTCGGAGTACGAGCTTCATAAACTCTTAAACGGACTTGGTGGTCGAGTTGTTCAGTACTGCCGGTGTGAACTTTTAAGAAACAGAGCACGAGATGTTCACATCGCCAGAATGGGCTTGGCACGCGAGTTGTTCAGCACGGCCGGTGTAAACTCTTAATCGGGCTCAGAGTGCAAGTTGTTCAGCATGAGTTTTTAATTGACACAAAGTGCAAGTTGTTCCTCATCGCCAGCATAAACTCTTAAACAGGCTTGGCACACTATTTGCCAATGTGAACTCTTAAACAAACTCAGCGCACGAGTTGTTCTGCATGGCCAATGTGAATCCTTAAATAGGTTTGGAGTGCAAGTTGTTAAGCTCGGCCAGCGGAAACTTAGAAATGGACTCGATGCATTAATTGTTCTTCGTAGGCCATGTGAACTCTTTAAACTTACACAGAGAATAGGAAAACTCTCATTAGCAGTCCTGCTTTGTACCGTTCAAAGACAAATCCATAACACACCTTTCTCTTTTACATATTGTATGTACAGATTTGATTTGAAATGAATGTCATATGTTTAGGCATAACCCTTGCAGTGCCACACAAAAAAAAATTAAACCGTGGTGCATTTTATAATTTTCTATATTTGTGAATTAATGAGACGATCAGCTTTATTAAATATTTATCAGCTCTCGTTGGTAGACAAAAGGAACCAAATCACACAAATTAGAAAGTAGTTATCAAAGAAAATGATTTACATACAGTATTACATACATGGAAGTAGCAAAAGAATTTTAATTTAAGTTCATCCATCAATTATGCTTTATCCTTTACTTTGCCCATCAAGGGGAGAACGTTTCAGGCGCTGGGCAGATACACCCAGGACAGGGCGCCAATCTATCGCTAGGCACACACTCACTCACACAAACACACTCTATATGGGGCAATTTGGAGCATTCAATTTACCTGGAATTCATGTTTTTGGACTGTAGGAGAAAACCGAAGAACCTGGAGGAAACGCACGCGGACCTGGGGAGAACATGGAAACTCCACCCAGATTGGGATTTGAAGCGCTGAAAGGCAAACGTGCTAACCACGTGCTAACCATGCCACTGCTTTTAATCTTTAAGTTATTCAGATAATTTAAAGGTGAAACTATAGTGTTTTTAATGTATAGGATGACATTCAAGAGTCAGACAGAGAAGCTTTTTTCATTTTACATTGTCATTTAGCCGATGCTTTTATCCAAAGCACAAGTCAGTAGTTATGAAGAAAAACTACACTGTAGAATTATCAAACCTGATTGTTATATAATGCTGCGCCCCCCCCCTTTTTTTTCTGTTTGTTCCCCTACAACAGGTATTTGTTAAAAAGATGTGTCTTCAGTAGGTTCTTAAAACTGCCTAGTCATTCTGCCTTAAAGACAGAGTTGGAAAGATGGTTCCACCATTTTGCAGTGATGAACACCACGGAGTGAAAATTAGCTCCTCGGTGAGGTGGAACCACCAGACAACAATCATCACTGGAGCGAAGTGAACGAGTCGGAGTGTATTTTGAAAAGATATAGTGAAGGTAAGAGGGTGCAGATCCAGAAATGGTTCTGTCGATCAGAGTCAGTGACTTGTACTGAATGCAGCAGCTACGGGGAGCCATTGGAGAGAGAGGAGTAGTGGAGTGACTTGATTTACAGAACAGGATTCTATGAAACGATGATCGTCAAAATGCATGTTTGTGGAGGTATATCATAGAAAAACAAAAATGATTTCTAAGGACCTCAAAATAATTGATGTGGATTAAACTGAAAAATGTTACAAAACCTAAAAATAGTTACCAAGTAATTATCCATCAGAGCATTATTACTATAGACAGTAGCCCACACAGACATGGAAAGAACATACAAACACCACACAGAAAGGTCCCAAGCCATCTGCCCTTGAAACTCAGAACCTACTTGATTTAAGCCAATATTACTACCCACTGTGCCATCCTTCTGTCATTACAACATAAAATATAGCTAAATCAGTGTACTCTCTAATCATGTACACTGCTTATTTTAATGTACGAGAAACAAAAATATGGGTGGGGTGCTTACAATGGACATTAAATGTCAATTTGCATTTCTGTCAACAACGCTTAGCATGAAACTAAAGAAGCAATGGGGTGTATGAGGATGAATAAATCACAGGAAAGAGGTGTTGTAAAGGAGTGCATTTACACGTTTTCCCTGTGATTTATTCACCATAACGCACAACCTCGATCGCCTTTTACAAAACAGTTACAAACACGCTACATATAAAAAAAGGTTTGATTCATAAATGCGTTTATTAAAAATAAAATCATTAATAAACTGATCTTGACAACGTAATCGAGTCCAGTTTATAAAGTGAACGTTGATCGCTGAGTAACAGAATTGAGGTTTCATCTAGAGGACATATTATAAAACTTATATAATAAGTTTTATAAAAAATCAAATTTATTTAAGGGCAGCACGGTGGCTTAGTGGTTAGCACGCTCCCCTCTAAACGATAGGGATTCCCGGTTCAAATCCCCATCTGGGTGGAGTTTCCATGTTCTCCCCGTGTCCGTGTGGGTTTCCTTCGGTTTCTCCGGTTTCCTCCCACAGTCCAAAAACATGGATCAAGTCAATTGAGTTCTCCAAATTCCCCCATATAGAGTGTGTACAGTATGTGTGTGTGTCTGTCTCGGAGAACGTCTCGGGCGCTGCACAGATACACCTAGGACAGGGCGCCAATCTATCGCTGGGCACACATTCACTCGTACAAACACACTCTTTATGGGGCAATTTGGAGAACATGGAAACTCCACCCAGATGGGGATGCGAACCGGGTATCCTTAGCGCTGAGAGGCGAACGGGCTAACCACTAAGCCACCATGGTGCCATTTGGATTTACAGTAAAAAAAATATATTATTTACAAAATAGTAATTGAAAAAGATATGTAAAACAGAATACAAATAAAATATGTATTTATAATGTGCAATTTAAATAAAAATAAAAAAAAACTGTACAAATATGGTACTGTAACGATATAAACTAAAAATATAAGTTATGATTAAAGTGAGTTGGTGCAATTATGTGCAAGTAATGCAGTGCAGGGTTAAAAGAGTTATGAAGGTGTTGTGGGTGGGATTGTGTCCAGTCCATCTGAGGTGGAGCTTCCGTCGCACCTGGAGGTTTACTTGATGCACAGCCGGAGGAAATTCATAAAGCTGCAGAAATTCACGTCCCTCACTCGTCACGCTGCTCACCAGACGTACGTTACAGAAATGGAACGGACTGGGCCAGTAAACCAACAGCAGCTACATCAACCGGGCCATCAACAGATTTATCACAGCTTCACAGACTCCTCATTAAAAAATAATGACTATACCTTTCCATATACAGATATATTTATGGTCATGGTTTATAGCTCTATATTTTATTATTATAGCTGTACAACGATAGTACAGTACATACCTATTTTTTTGCCAAAGAAACAAAAAAAAGTCTTTACACATTATATATATATATATGAAGGGCTTTTAATTAAATGTAAATCTGAATGTATAAGCCGACTGATATACTACAGATTAAAGCAGCTATAGTCATTAAATATAGTTTAGTTTAAGCTTTAATGATTTGATAACACACGGCATTCATAATGCATCGTAAGTGCATTTATAAAGCTTTATAAAGTATTCATAATGCTTTATAATACTTGTTATAAGCATTTTTTTTAAAGTCCATAGATGTACATGACCACACTCACAAAGTGTTATAAGAACATTCCATAAGGCTTTATAACACAAAGTGACATTAAGCATTATGAAATATATATTTTAACTGTTCATCAACGTATTATAGAACCCAGAGACATAAAGCCTTATAGCGTTTGTGTTTTTTTTTATTCTTTTTTTGGAAATGACTTTATAAGTGCTCATAACTACATAAAAAAAAAGCTTATAAGCTCTCTTTACAGGCATAAAGTAAAGTGTTGTTATTAATTACCGCTTTAAAAGACACTGCATACATAGTAGTACATAATGACTCATAAAAGCTCATAAATGCTCTTTACAGACTTTAAGTAATGTGTAATCATCTTGTTTTATGTATGAATGTTCAAATCCAAAGAACCAAAAGTTTAAATAAGTTCATTTTATAATTCATTATGTCACTTTGTGTTATAAATTCTTATGACAAATTCTTATAACAATTTAGGACGTTGATTATAAACATCTATGTACATTAACAAAGGCTTATGAAAAATGTTATGAAGCGTTATGAATACTTTATATAGCTTCGAAATCCCCATCTTGGTGGAGTTTCCATGTTTTCCCCGTGTCCGCGTGGTTTCCTCCGGGTTCTCTGGTTTCCTCCCACAGTCCAAAAACATGGATCAAGTCAATTGAGTTCTCCAAATTGCCCCATATAGAGTGTGTCTGTGTGAGTGAGTGTGTCCAATGATAGATTGGCGCCCTGTCCTGGGTGTATCTGCCCAGCACCCGAAACGTTCTCCCCTGGATGGGCATGGGTAAATTCCCCCCCGCAACCCTAATAGAGGATGAAGGGGAAGATAATGGATGGATGGATAATTGCCCTTATATAGTGCATTATGAATGCCGGATTCATGGAAAGTGTTACCAATGATTTTATTATTTAGATACATTTATAATCACACACTTTGTATCTTTTATTTGGAACATCTCCTTCTATACACTTCCCTGTCAAGGTCTTAACTGGCCTTGTTTTACTTAGTTACTGTTCTGAGGAAACAAGGCCGAACTTAGTTTCACAGAAACTATCCTATTTGTCCAGTTTCTGCTTGTCTGTACATATTGTATTGGCCAAACTGTGGGATTCTTATGTCTGCACCTGCTCAACGACTAACAAGGGCCGTCCTCGTATTTCATACTTTTGCATTTATATAAGCGAGTTCAAGTTCAATTTATTACAATAACTTATTTATATAATACTTTTAACAATAGCGCATTGTCACAAAGCAGCTTTACAGTGTTATAAGCTTTTGAACCCCCAAAGAGCAAGTTTCTGAAGTGACAGTGGCAAGAAATAACTCCCCATTATGTTGTTATTTTAAGAAAGAAACCTTGTGAGGACCAAGTCTCAGTGGGGGGATAAACTTCCTTGGGTACACTAATGTACAGATTGTGTATTTCCATCCATAATCTTCCGCTTTATCCTCTATTAGGGTCGCGGGGGGGGTTCTCCATGCCCATCCAGGGTAGAATGTTTCGGGCGCTGGGCAGATACACCCAGGACAGGGTGCCAATCTATCGCTGGGCACACACTCACTCACACCGACACACTCTATATGGGGCAATTTGGAGAATTTATTTGACTTGACCCTTGTTTTTGGACTGTGGAAGGAAACCGGAGAACCCGGAGGAAACCCAGTGGACGCGGGGAGAACATGGGAACTCCACATAGATGGGAATTCGAACTGGGAATCCCTAGTGCTGAGAGGAGAACATGCTAACCACTAACCCACCAGGCCAACTTGTGACCCGTATTTAACAATTAAAAACTATATAAGTCCATTAAGGGCGTCCTGCAGGACTGCCAGTCTTATAAAAATCCAGGTTCTAACGAGCTGTGAATTACGATAAATCATGATGATCATGGTCGTCTTTTCCTCCCAAAAAATTGTTAGGTAAAATCTCTAAAGCCGAAAAACAATATATTTCATATCATATTATACATATATATATATATATATATATATATATATATATATATATATATATATATATATAGCCACAGATTGGCACCCTTTTTCTGGGTGTATCTGCCCAGCACCCGAAACATTCTCCCCTGGATGGACATGGGGAACCCTACCGCAACCCTAATATAGGATAAAGCGGAAGATAATGAATGAATAAATTAATGAATATATATAGCTACTCATTCTGCTGATCCCATCGTCAGCATCGAGCGCTTACATTGTGTTTTTGATTTATTTTTGGTTGTGTTTCTTTCGTTTCTATGACCACTTTGCAGTGTAAGCCCTTATGGCAGCTCAAAACCTAATCACTGAGTTATAGACCAATAGTAAGTGACATGCTAAATAAATCGACATGATGATACAATTATATAATCATCAATGTGAACATGTTTGTGCATAACTAATATTGAAAAATTGCAGTACAGTGCTACATCCACGTGACAGAAAACCTAATTGTTAAATGCTGAGCAGCGAGCCGTGTCTTTTTGCAGCAGGAACACAGGTGTTCTGTATAGTATATTTGGTTGAGTGCTCATTTGTGCTGCTCACATGATAGCAGAGCTCATTCGTTGACCTTAATTCCATAAATGGGTTATTTAGTACAGAAAAAGGTTCAGATATTAAGATTGTGTGTGAGGGTGTGGATTAAAAGAGCGAGGGAGACAGGGAGAGACAGACGGCCGGAAGCAAGACTGGTTGTCTGTGAGCATGAGTGATTCAGAGAGGAAAACTCGAAAAGAAGAGATAGAGAGAAGAAATGATGAGGGAGGAAGCGACGTACCCCTGGCAGAGTTTTCTGTTCATGCAGTGCATTCTGGGCTTTGATGGCTGACTCACGAGCACAGTAGGTGAGGAACGCGCAGCCTGAAAAACAGAGGAGACGATTAAAGCATCACTGCACATGCCCACACACTTTTGCCCACACGCACACACACATCAAGTTCATTTTGTTACTCTCACACACTATTTCACATTCACTTTTCCATCCATCCATTATCTTCCGCTACTAGGGTCGCGGGAGGGTTCCCCATGCCCATCCAGGGGAGAAAATTTGGGGCGCCGGGCAGATACACCTAGGACAGGGCGCCAGTCTATCGCTGGGCACACAATCACTCACACGGACACACTCTATATGGGGCAATTTTGGTGAATTCAATTGACCTTGATCCACATTTTTTAAACCGGAGAACTCCAAAGAAACCCACGCGGACACGGGGAGAACATGGAAACTCCAACCTGATGGGGATTCGAACCAGGTATCCCTAGTGCTGAGAGGAGAACATGCTAACCACTAAGCCACCATGCCGCCCCACATTCACTTTTAATTTACTAAATACTCACACAGGGTCACAGATGTTGCCCAAAACACCACATGATTCCTTTATATTTTATTACACAAATGGACAAGAGTTCACACAGATTGCTGTAAAAAAATACCCAAAACAATATCAAAGATGACATGAAAATACAGCGGCAGCACGGTGGCTTAGCGGTTAGCATTTTCGCCTTTTAATGCTAGAGATCCAGGTTCCAATCCCAATCTGGGTGGAGTTTCCATATTCAACCCGTTTCTGCTTATAATTTCTCTGTATTCTTCAATTTCCTCCTAGTATCCAAAATTATGGATTCAAGGTAAATTGACTGCTCTAAACTGTCCCGATCTAAAATTGCCCCTATATAGTGTTTGGGTGTCTGAGTGATTGAGGATGTGCCCGGTGATGGATTGGCGCTCTGTATAAGGATCTGCCCAGCATCTGAAATGTTCTCCCATGGATGGACATGAGAACTGCAACCCTAGTCTCTAGTATAGGATTAGACGAAAGATAATGCACTTACATTGGAACATTATTGAAATCTCCTTATTAAACACAGAACAATAAGTAATTGATCCAAAAGATGAAAAGTTCATTTAATTATATGCAACAATCATCCATCCATCATCTTCCACTTTATCCTCTATTAGGTTCGCAGGGGGGTTTCCCATGCCCATCCAGGGGAGAACGTTTCGGGTGCTGGGCAGATACACTCAAGACAGGGCGCCAATCTATCACTGGGCACACACTCACTCACACACACTCTATATGGGGCAATTTTGAGAACTCAATTGACTTGATCCATGTTTTTGGACTGTGGGAGGAAACCGGAGAACCCGGAGGATACTCACGCAGACACGGGGAGAACATGGAAACTCCACCCAGATTGGGATTCGAACCGGGAATCCTTAGCACTGAGAGGCAAATACGCTAACCACTAAGCCACCGTGCAACCCACCCTTCCAATCACATGGACAGAATTGCAGTTGCATTGTGCATTTTTACCAAAATAAGAAGAGTGTTGAATTTTCACTAAAGAAGGCCATCCAGAGATCAAATAACAAATCCCAGAATTTAATCGTTGCTTAGTCAGATGAGATATAATGCTTTTTGGTTATGCAGAACATCAACATGTTTAAAAAACAAGGGGGTGGACCTTTAAAAGTAGCAGCTCAAACTCATGGGAATAAACGGAAGGTGATCTTTGATAGTTCGGGGCCATTTTACGAATAGCAGTCCAGGGACTCTTGTTAAGGTCAGTGGCATCATGAATTCTATTGAATACCAGATCACTTTAGCAAAAATCTGGTTGCCTCTGCTAAGTGGTTAGAACGTTCTCCTTTCAGCACTAGGGATTCCCGGTTTGAATCCCAATCAGGGTGGAGTTTCCATGTTCTCCCCGTGTCTGTGTGGGTTTCCTCTGGGTTCTCCGGTTTCCTACCACAGTCCAAAAACATGGATCAAGTCAATTGAATTCCACAAATTGCCCCATATAGAGTGTGTTTGTGTGAGTGAGTGTGTGCCCAGCGATAGATTGGCACCCTGTCCTGGGTCTATCTGCCCAGCACCCGAGACGTTCTCCCCTGCATGGGCATGGGGAACCCCCCCGCGACCCCAATAGAGGATAAAGCAAAAGATAATGAATGCCTCTGTGAGAAGGTTGAAACTGGGCTAATGATTAGTTCTGCCAACAACATAATGGCGTGCACCTCATGTCAAGATAGACAAAGACATGGCCAAGGCAACATGAAAATATTGGTTGAGAACCCAATTAAAAATTTGTGGTGAAAACAAAAGAGGGAGGTTCACATGAGCAAAACCGAATAGGCTGTAAAGGTTTTTCAAGGATAAGTGATACTCCTAAAGATCTCCTAAAGATCCACTAAATATTGAAATTTTATGTGTGTGTGTGATTTATGGAGTGTGACATTATTTCTAGAATTAGTTACAGAAAAATTCAATGAAGGGCAGCAAGGTGGCTCAGTGGTTAGCACATTTGCCTCTCAGCGCTGGGGATCCAGGTTCGAATCCCAATCTGGGTGGAGTTTCCATGTTCTCCCCGTGTCTCCGTAGGTTTCCTCCGGGTTCTCCGGTTTCCAAAAACATGGATTCAGGGTAAATTGAATGCTGTGTGAGTGAGTGTGTGCCCAGCGATAGATTGGCGCCCTGTCCTGGGTGTATCTGCCCAGCACCCGAAACGTTCTCCCCTGGAATTCAATAAAGCCACAGATCACACCAGCATCATCATTGAGCTAAATGTATGATTTAATATTTTAATTCACAAATTTTAAAAAAAAAGTATTTTATAACCTCTACCTCCTTCTCATTTTATATATATAAGTTTATATTTTTTGTTTGACTGTCCCTATTACAGATCGCCATTACTAGGGGATATGGCAATTTAGTATCTCTAATTCGCATTCCTGCACATTTTCATAAACCCACACAGCTATTGGAAGGAAATGCAGACTCCACAAAAAGAAACGTATTCACTTTTTCCAGGACTGGAACCTGGGACCTTCTTACTGTGAGGTTAAAAGGTTTGACCGTTGCCTCACCTACCTAAGCATTGCCCTGAGTTAAAGAAAAAACACTGACAATGCTCATTTAATTCATCCAAACCTCTGTTTAGAACACTGTTTTTAACCCTGAAACATGCAATACAGCAATTATGTTATTATTTTTTTTTTTAATTTACTTTTACTATTAGGGCCGCACTGTGGCTTAGTGGTTTGCACATTCGCCTCTCAGCACTAGGGATTCCCGGTTCGAATCCCAATCTGGGTGGAGTTTACATGTTCTCCCCGTGTCTGCGTGGGTTTTCTCCGGGTTCTCCGGTTTCCTCCCACAGTCCAAAAACATGGATCAAGTCAATTGAGTTCTCCAAATTGCCCCATATAGAGTGTGTCTGTGTGAGTGAGTGTGTGCCCAGCAATAGAGTGGCGTCCTGTCCTGGGTGTATTTGCCCAGCACCCGAAACGTTCTCCCCTGGATGGGCATGGGGAACCCCCCCCGCGCAACCCTAATGGAGGATTAAGTGGAAGATCATGGATGGATGGACTTTTACTAATATTTTATTTATTAATGGGTGATGTTAATTGGATGAAAAATAGACCCAAATAAGTAAATGCTTAAGGTTTAACTGTTATGCTAAACATTTTTAAAGTTAACAAGAAGGTAACGTGAGCATACCACAAGCAAGATACAAACACCAAATTATGTCCCTGGCTTTGTGTAGGCAGTGCCCCCGCCATGGTTGCAGCTGAATTCTATCTATATTCTGGGTCTTTCACTCAACAGCATCTGCCTGGTGGCTAATAAATTTCTTTTATAAAGCTTGGTTATTTCCTTTGGGGTCCACCTGGATTTGCTTTGATCCCATGTCAGGACCTGGAGCGAGGACACAATGACCCCAGAGGTGATAAGGGCTGAGCTTAAAGAATGAAAAAGGGTGTGTGGTGCAGATAGGCTTCATTGATCTTAGGTCGTCAATGACTCCTGGCTGCTTTCTCCGGAGATTTGAAGTCAAGAGAGAGAGTACTGCTATATATAGGTCAAGACTTTTACAACCTCAATACAACCTCTAACACCCCTGGCCCTATAGACTAGCTGCCAATGATTTCCAATGGCTATGGCACATATCGGTCAAGCCTGACATCTCACAGCGTAATCTATGGATGACGACTGTGATGATGTACCTTACAGCAATGCTCCTAGTTATTACGCTGCTTAACCTGTCTGATCCCCCGAGACATTAGCCTTCGCAAAACTGTATATATTTCAATTAATTTTGTTATATTACACCTGAGAAGAGTTAAATACCTCTTCAATCCAGTGAAACAGAAGTGACTCAGCTCTAAAATGGTGGAAATAATCTTTTTGGGCTAAACCCTTTTGATGCGGCACGATGGCTTAGAGGTTAACACGTTCGCCTCTCAGTGCTAGGGATTCCCGGTTCGAATCCCACTCTAGTTGGAGTTTTCATGTTCTCCCCATGGGTTTCCCCCGGGTTCTCCGGTTTCCAAAAACATGGATCAAGTCAATTGAGTTCTCTCAATTGCCCCATATAGAGTATGTGTGTGAGTGTGCGCCCTGTCCTGGGTGTATCTGCCCAGCGCCCGAGATGTTCTCCCCTGGATGTGCATGGGGAAACCCCCCCACGACCCTAATAGAGGATAATTTTTCAAAGCAATTTAACTATGAAGAAAAATGCAACCCGAACAACTGTGAACCTTACAGGAACCAGAATTGTCCCAGCTTATGATTTATCAAAGAACCTTGACCAAAGATTTGGTGCATGTCCCACATTAGATGCACACAATACTGCAAATGTACTTCTCATATCATCTCATCATTATCTGCTTAATCCCATTTTAGGGACAAGGGTCACAGGGGAGTTCCTTATGCCCATTCAGAGGAGGACGTTTTTGGTGCTAGGCAGACACACCCAGGACAGAGAGCCAGTTCATCTCTGGGTATACAATTACTCACTCACACATACACTATAAGATTAAGGATATTAGTAATATATTGATCATCCAGAGGGCAGCACATGTCGTAGTGATTAGAACTTCCGCATCTCAGCACTGGGGATCCAGGCTCTAAGTTTCCATTTTCTCCTTGTGTCTGCATGGGTTTCCCTCCGGGTTCTCTGGTTTGCTTCCATATTCCGAAAACATGAATTCAAGGTGAATCGAATGCTCTAAATTGCCCATTAAGTGGGTGTGTGTGTGTGTGTGTGTGAGTGAGTTTGTGCCTAGTGCCCCCCCCGCACACACATGTCCCTAGTAGGGATTAAGCGGATAATTTAATGAATGATAATTTAGAGCAGTCAATTTACCTTGAATCTACGTTTTTGGACTGTGGGATGAAACTGGAGAACCCTGAAGAAAAATCCACGTTGACACGGGGAGAACGTGGAAACTTCAACCAATTGGGGATCCAGGATCTAAGTTTCCATTTTCTCCTTGTGTCTGCATGGGTTTCCCCTGGGTTTTCTGGTTTGCTCCCATATTCCAAAAACATGGATTAAAGGTGAATTGAATGCTCTAAATTAAGGGGGGCTCATAAAGTGGGTGTGTTTGTGTGTGTGAGTGAGTGTGTGCCTAGCGATATATTGGCGCCCAGCAATATATTGACAACCCCCCACATTACTGGAGAAACTGGAGAACCCTGAAGAAAAACCCACATTGACACAGGGAGAAAATGGAAACTACAACCAAATCGGGATTCAGATCTGGTTCCCCAGCGCTGGGAGGCAAACATGCTAACCATTAAGCCACCGTACCACCCGCAAATGTGTTTGGAGATATGAAAAATATAATTTGAGCCTCTGATCAAATTTTACATTTTCATATTTCCATACAATTAGAAAGCTTTTTAAAGCAGCCAACAAAACCCACCACTAATCCAATAGTGCCATACTCACAGTAACTAATAAATCCATTTTCAACCATATCATATACAAGATTAATTATGTTTTTTTTGGAGTATCAGCTATGGGACAGATAATTAGATACATATTGTTATGTAACTGTAGAAATATACAAATACTTTCACAAGTTCTAGATATTAAATTAAATCATGATCGATGTCGATGATTTTTACCAGATCCAAAATCTTTTAAAAGCAGACTTTTATGTAAAAGAAAAAAAAAATTATATATATATATATATATATATATATATATATATATATATATATATATATATATATATATATATATATATATTCATTCATTCATTCATTCATTATCTCCCGCTTTATCCTCTATTAGGGTCGCGGGGGTGGGGGGGGTTCCCCATGCCCATCCAGGGGAGAACGTTTCGGGCGCTGGGCGGATAAACCCAGGACAGGGCGCCAATCCATCGCTGGGCACACACTCACTCACCAAACACACTCTATATGGGGCAATTTGGAGAATTCATTTGGTTTGATCCATGTTTTTGGACTGTGTGAGGAAACCGGAGAACACGGAGGAAACCCACGCAGACACGGGGAGGACATGGAAACATATATAAGTTTATATATAAATATACATAAATAAATTAAGTTGTTTTAATCTTGTAGTCTAGAATTACACATACAAATACTAACGCACATACCACCCGCCATGCGTTTAGGACAACCGCAAGCTTCCAACTTTGTGGACCAGTTTGGTTTGATATGGTTTCTGCCTGGGCTTAGTGGTTAGCATGTTCTCCTCCCAGCACTAGAGATTCCCGGTTCAAATCCCAATCTGGGTGGAGTTTCCATGTTCTCCTGGTGTCCGCGTGGGTTTTCTCCAGGTTCTCCGTTTTTTTCCCCACAGTCCAAAAACATGGATCAAGGACAATTGAATTCTTCAAAATTGCCCCATATAGAGTGTGTTTGTGTGAGTGAGTAAATGAGTGTATACCCGATAGATTGGTGCCCTGTTATGGGTGTATCTGCCCAGCGCTCAAAACGTTCTCCCCTGGATGGGCAGGCGGAACCCCTCCCTAGTAGAGGATAAGGTGGAAGATAATGGATGGATGGGTTTCTGCCTCACCATGACTATACCCCTCAGTGCACAAAGCACAGCGACAGGGCAGCACAGAGCCCGAACCTTGACCTCACTGATCAACTTTAAAACCAATAATTGCAAACCAGTCTTTCTCCTCCAACATCAGTGTCTGACCTAAAAGGCTCTTACGCATAAATTGAGTGAAAAGTTATACAAAGTTTTGTATTAAACCTTTTCAGAGAAGTGAAGGTTATTTTAGCTGCAATGTGTCAACAAATTAGAATGGGAGTCCCAATAAGTTTGTCCACATAGTTTCCTCCAGTCTGTCATATTCTAATAATTAATTCATTTAAATTAATTTGTCTAGCTATTGATATTTTTGAAACCTATTTTGTACAATAATCTTTATTCATTTATTGACATGCATTAATATAACTAAACTAAAATGAAAAAATTACATTCTGGCAGCCAAGAAGAGTAAACATTTTTGATTTCCTTTTAAAATGTATTTAACATTTTAAGTAGCAATGTTCTACATGTTCCATCCATCCATCTATTATCTTCCGCTTTATCCTCTACTAGGGTCATGGGGGGGGGTTCTCCATGCCATCCAGGGGAGAACGTTTCGGGCTTGGCAGATACACCCAGGACAGGGTGCATCTGCCATGCCCATCCAGAGGAGAACGTTTCAGGCTTGGCAGATACACCCAGGACAGGGTGCCAATCTATCACTGGACACACACTCACTCACACAGACACACTCTATATGGGGCAATTTTGGAAAACTCAATTGACTCGATCCATGTTTTTGGACTGTGGGAGGAAACCGGAGAACCTGGAGAAAACCCACGTGGACACGGGGAGAACATGGAAACTCCACACAGATAGGGATTCGAACCGCACTGAGAGGCGAACGTGCTAACCACTAAGCCACCGTGCTGCCCGTCTTACATGTTTGGTATTTGTTTAAAAAGTCGACTTTCTCAGGGCATTGGGTTTGTGAAAATGCAATAGCTCTTAGAACAATTCTTTTCCTAAAGCTGCCTGTCATTTGCTCTTATTGTTCAGACCACAATACTAACCCGACTCTAGTTTAATTGGCTTGTAATGAATGCCATTATATATGTAGCAGTCTGGCAGAACCTGTAAACCTTAATTAAGTCAGATGCATTCTGATCTGCCCAACCTTGGCCCTCTAAATAAAGCAGGGTGTCGTGAGTGCACAGACCACCCCATGTAGAACTAATCACTCCCTCTCAGTCTCTCTGCCTTAGATACACATGCACACATATACACACATACAAACACACACACACACACACACACACACACAGCCACCCACACGGCAAAAACGGCATTTAGCAAATGCACAAGGGGTTACGATTCTTCTGCATTCAGACAGCACACCTGGGCCCTCTTTCTATTCTTATAGCAAACTATAGCTGGAGCTATAGCCAAGAGCCTTGGGAAAACTATGCAGGAAGGCAAACACGCTATGACAGAAGTCATTTGTATTGTTCTCTCACCCAGTGATTTATGGTATGGACTAAAAAAAGAAAGGCTAATACCTGAACTACAATACAAATGACCTCACTTATAAGATGTAATAAGGCTACTTTTTGGATTCCAATCCAGAAGGGCACAGTCACTGGGTAAAGACAAATCTTAATGCAAAAAATGATCAGAGGCTCTCATTTATCTTCATGTTAATTCAATTTACTGAATGCTTTGGATTTTGTTCTATAGTTTCCCTTATTCCAACACAATGCAATAACGCATTGCTGCTCTCTCACTCTGGTTCCTTAACACATCCTTTCGGATAAGCTTAATTTCTTTTCAGTTGAAAACTATGCCATTTCCTCTTGCTTTACCAACTCTGCTAACCTTTTGACTGTGCTGCATTACATATCGGTTTCTCATTACCTACACTAACAAAACCAAATGAGATCTACTAACAAGAGTATATGTTGGAAGAAATATGAGAGATTTCGAATTAAAGTAAGGGGGTATAAACTTCTATTAGAAATGATTGAAGGGATATTATAAGTTATTACTAGTGAAACCGAATACTATATTATTAAGACGGTAGTGTAGCGGTGCTGGGGGGGGGGGGAGAAAAGGCGGAGCCGACAGCGATGGACTTTATTGGAAGTAATTAACGAGTCAGACGCAGTTGCTCCTGATAAGTGGGTGTAGCCTTTATAAGCAGTAACATCTCATGCCATGGGGAGAGAGGTCCGTGGAACGACAGATGCGGGACATTCGGAAAAAACACCAGCCATTAACGTTACAATTAATTTACCTTGAATCTATGTTTTTGGACTGTGAGAGGAAACCGGAAAACTCGGAAGGAAGGAAACTCCACCCAGATTGGGATTCGAACCTGGAAGATTACCACCAAGTCATCATGCTTATTAGTAAATACTAAAATCCATCCATCCATTATCTTCATTAATTATCTACTAGGGTCTCCATGCCCGTCCAGGGGAGATCGTTTTGGGCGCTGGGCAGATGCATCCAGGACAGGATGACATTCTATCACTGGGCACACACTCACTCACACAGATGCACTGTATATTGGGCAATTTGGAGAATTCAATATACCTTGATCCATTTTTTTTGGACTGTGGGAGGAAACCATAGAACCCGGAAGAAAACCCACACGGACACAGGACATAGATTGGGATTCAAACCGTGAATCCCTAACACTGAGAGCCAAACATGCTAACCAAAACTAAACTTTATTTTATTTATTATCATTATATAATGTCTCGGGCGCTGGGCAGATACACCCAGAACAGGGCGCCAATCTATCACTGGGCACACACACTCACACAGACAAACTCTATATGGGGCAATTTGGAGAATTCAATAAACCTTGACCCATGTTTTTAAACTGTGGGAGGAAACTGGAGAACCCGGAGGAAACACACGCGGACACAGGGAGAACATGGAAACTCCACCCAGATTGGGATTCCAAACGGGAATCTCTAGCGTAGAGAGGCGAACATGCTAACCACAAAGCCACCGTGCCGCCCTATTATGATTATTCATTCATTCATTATCTCCCGCTTTATCCTCTATTAGGGTCGCGGTGGGGTTCCGCATGCCAATCCAGGGGAGAACGTCTCGGGCGCTGGGCAGATAGACACAGGACAGGGCGCCAATCCATCGTTGGGCACACACTTACTCACACCGACACACTCTATATGGGGCAATTTTGAGAATTCAATTGACTTCATCCATGTTTTTGGACTGTGGGAGGAAACCGGAGAACCCGAAGGAAACCTACGTAGACACAGGGAGAACATGAAAATTCCACTCAGATGGGGATTCGAACCGGGAATCCCTAGCGCTGAGAGGCGAACATGCTAACCACAAAGCCACCGTGCCACCCTATTATGATTATTATTATTTATAAATTTATATATATGTTAGATAATATTTGTGAAGAGTTCTTAATGCATTTTATCTATAAATTTCATATGGGTATGCTCATTGTTTTGAAGACCTTGGCTTAGTCTGTATACTATCACATACGCACCGACTTCGATCCACAATAAACACCATAAAAACTGACCACAATGCTGCTTATGGTTTTATGGTTTGCTTACACTTCAGACAAATAGCTTCATATATTTTAATGTGTTAAGTGCAGCATTAGACTGTATTGGTAGTCTTGTTTAAGGTCCCTTTGGGAAAACTCTTAAAAGATATCTTCAGCTGGCCCAGAAAAGTTGCTCCACATGATAAAAGAGAACAGAATAAGTGCACCGCATATTGTACAGAATGCTATTTTTGATAGATTTTAGGTTGGAGACTGCTCCATCACCAAAAATTTGTCACTAAGCCATAATAAGATCACAAATGCAAAAATCTGTGAATGTATTTTAATAACCCCAACTGTTCTGCTGATGCAAAAGCTTAGTGAGGTTCGATGTAAACTAATAAGCAGGATATTTATGAAATGGAAAACCGTTCTGGCATAGCGTATTTCTTACAATAAGTCTACTTTCATTCAGAAGCTTGGCTTTTGTGTCATTTGTCATAATGTGTTTCCAGTGAAACAAACAATTCTCTTTAGTCAATGCCAATGAGTCATGCACACCCTTGCCACATGCAAAACTCCTACGTTGGATGAGGTGGGATGCAAGTTAACGTGCTGTCTCTGATATTACTGAATATTAGTGAATTTGAACACTAGAGGATTGAACAATGATCCCCATTCCTCCACGGTCACGCTTACCTACATGATTTAATGTTTAAATCATCAAACTTACTTTGAACTTGAACTTAAGCAAGACCCTTAACCCAGATTGCTCCGGGGATGCTGTGGCCAACCCTGTGCTCGCTTTGTATATCGCTTTATATAAAAGCGTCTACTAAACACCCAAATGTAAAAATAATTTTATGTAAGTCTGTCCAAGATACATTGCTTATCAATAACATGCAAAATATTATTTTTTAAAAACCACCCCTACAGTATATTGTATTAAATTACTTTATATTAAATTAATCGATAATATAATAATAAAAATAAATGCTTAAATAATGCATTTTAATTGATTTATGTATTGTCATCTATGATGAACAATTGTGCACAGTTTCATCTCAATCAGATAATGGGAAGAGGGTGGCGGCACGGTGGCTTTGTGGTTAGCACGTACGCCACTTAGCAATAGGGATTCCCGGTTCGAATCCCAATCTGGGTAGAGGTTTCCATGTTCTCCCTGTGTCCGCGTGGGTTTCCTCCGGGTTCTCTGGTTTCCTCCCACAGTCCAAATACATGGATCAAGTCAATTGAGTTCTTCAAATTGCCCCATATAGAGTGTGAGTGTGTGCCCAGCGATAGATTGGCACCCTGTCCGGGGTGTATCTGCCTGGGGAACCCCACCGCAACTTTAATATAGGGTAAAGTGGAAGATAATGGATGGATAGGAAGAGGGTAAAGTAGCATTTACAAACTTTTTATCATATACACAGACAAACAGATAAAGCTAATATAGGGGTGCTAATAATAACAATAATAATAATGGAGGGCGGCACGGTGGCTTGGTGGTTAGCACGTTCGCCTCTCAGCGGTAGGGATTCCAGGTTCGAAATCCCCATCTGGGTGGAGTTTCCATGTTCTCCCCATGTCCACGTGGGTTTCCTACCACAGTCCAAAAACATGGATCAAGTCAATTGAATTCTCAAAATTGCCCCATATAGAGTGTGTCTGTGTGAGTGAGTGTGTACCCAGCGATGGATTGGCGCCCTGTCCTGGGTCTATCTGCCCAGCGCTCGAGACGTTCTCCCCTGGATTGGCATGCGGAACCCCACTGCGACCCTAATAGAGGATAAAGCGGGAGATAATGAATGAATGAATGAATAATAATGGAAAGGGGAGGGGGGTGGGCCAACTGTCGGTGAGGTCTCTCAAAAGTCATGGTAAATGGAACTGAAATATAACTCAAAATCAATTAGCTTTCTTGTCTACAGTACTGCATTTGAACTCCCCACCTTTACATACTAATAAGTGCACTTTTGTTCATTAAATATTCATTAATTTTCTAAGCTGCTAATGCTAATTAGGGTCACAGAGTGCTGGAGCCTTTCTTTGAGCTTACTGGGCATCGTGTGGGGAAATACACTGACCAGGTTTCTAAGCTATCGCACAGCAGACACTAAGATAGATTCACGCTCGGGGCTATTTAATATTTTTAAATCATCAAACTTACTTTGAACTTGAAGCTACGCCACCCTCTCTGACAGGCAAACCTAGAACCTTTCTGCTACCCACTGTGCCGCCCTGCAGGCCATCGGGATTCATTAAATTCATTCCTGTATCAACAGTTATTTCAATGTACTTGGAATAAGATCCATGACGGCATGTAAACGATCACAGCATTCTATATTCCCCTTTAATCTGTAAAAACAAATGCCTATTTGCATGCTATCCGTTTAAATGAAATGTTGTTCAGGATCAACAACTCATGTTTAATCATCCTCCCTGGTTGCAGTCTATAAGGCATGTTCTCCAGGGATCTGGACTTCTTCCATGCACTTACCAGTTTTCTCCCACCTTCCAATAAAACAGCAGACGATGGTTTTGCTGCCTTAAATTGCCCCTAGGTGTGTGTGAATGTTTAATGCCCTGCAGCAAACTGATGTCCAGGAGGATTTCTACCTTGCGCTCTGAATTTCTGGATTAGGCAGTGTACCCACACACACACCCTGTTCAGTATCGAATGCATGACTAGTGAAAACATATAAAGTCATAAAATTCAAAATAAGTCCATAGCTGCATATATCACTACAGTCTGTAAACATATATTTGTGTCTTCGAATGTGGGGGGGTTTGTAAACATCATAATGTCCTTGTCCGTGTGTAAACACGAGAAAGTCATCTTGCTCCTCTTGTCACATTGCACTCTTGCATTTCATCATTCATGAGGGAATCGGAATGCATTTTGATATTTTTAGAAGCAGCTGTGTGAAGTACCTGATTGCTTATAGATGATGAGGCTATACCTTGAATGGTCACTAAATCCTCAAGTAAGGCTTTATGGAAAGAAATGTATCCATCCAACCATCATCTTCTGCTTTATCCAATATATTACGGTCAGGGGGGGGTTCACCAAGCCCATCCAGGGAGGCGCTGGGCAGATGCACCCAGAACAGGGCGACAATCCATCGCTGGGCACACACTCGCTCACACAAACACACTATATGGGGCAATTTGGAAATTCAATTGACCTCGATCCATGTTTTTGGACTGTGGAGGAAACCGGAGAACCCGGAGGAAACCCACGCGGACACGGGGAGAACATGGAAACTCCACCCAGATTGGGATTCGAACCGGGAATCCCTAGTGCTGAGAGGAGAACATGCCAACCACTAAGCCACCGTGCCATATTTTGTGGTATAAAGATAAGGCATTGAAAAGGAAGCCTGACCCAGTGCAAGGCCCAAGTGAAGAAAGAGCGAACCAGATGAAAATATTATATATTATATCTATATTGACCATCCAGGGCGGCATGGTCGCTTAGTGGTTGGCATGTTCTTCTTTCAGCACTAGGAATTCCCGGTTCGAATCTCCATCTGGGTGGAGTTTCCATGTTCTCCCCGTGTCCGCATGGGTTTCCTCCAGGTTCTCCGGTTTCCTCCACAGTCCAAAAACATGGATCAAGGTCAATTAAATTCTCCAAATTGCCCCATATAGAGTGTGTTTGTGTGTGTGTGTCTGTGTGAGTGAGTGTGTGTCCAGCGATAGATTGGCACCCTGTCCTGGGTACATCTGCTCAGCGCCTGAAACGTTCTCCCCTGGATGGGCATGGGGAACCCCACCGCGACCCTAATAGAGGATAAAATGGAAGATAATGGATGGATGGATTATACTTCATGGGCGACTTAGCAGGTTATCACAATGCCTTTCAGCGCTGGGGATCCAGGTCGGAATCCTGATCTGGGTGGAGTTTACCATGTTCTCCCCGTGCCTGCATGGGTTTCCTCCGGTTCTCCGGTTTCCTCCCACAGTCCAAAAAAATGGATTTATGATAAATTAAATGCTTTAATATAGTGTGTGTGTGTGTGTGAGAGTGAGTGAGAGAGAGAGTGAGTGTGCCAGCGATTGATTGGTGCCCTGTCTTCGCTGTATCTGTCCAGCGCCCAAAATGTTCTCCCCTGGATGTGCATGAGGAACCTCCCTGCTCTAGTAGAGGATCACACAAATACATAATGACAACAACTACACAAATACTCCATCTTCATCAAGTTGAGCAATTTAGCTCCATTACAGAATAAATTGGTATTCAGACTATAACTCTTAAAGGCACATTTTAAACGGCCATTTTACCATGAAGCAGGTTGTCTAATCCACAGATGTCTGCTTAATTATAATAAATGCTGTAAACCAGGAAGAGTAGAGTTAAGATGAATCTGGAAACAATATGTAATGACAGATATGATGGTCAAGAGGCTAAACAGATTGTCTAGACCAGTTTATGGCATTTTCACAGTTAAATCTTACACAAAAAAAAATCCGACCAATATAAAGCTAATTTAAATGTTGTATTTTAAACCTTTTCATTCATTCACGAATGGCATGACCCTAAATCAATAAAAACCTAAAAAGTCAGTGGTTAGGGTGTCGGGCTATCAAACTGAAGGTTGAGGGTTCAATTGGTAACTTTATATATATATATATATATATATATATATATATATATAAGTTACCAAAGTGGTAACCCTTAACCCAGATTGCTCCGGGGATGCTGTAGCTAACCCTGTGCTCGCTTTGTAAGTCACTTTAAATATGTCCAATATGTCATGTCTGTCATGTCTGTCATATGTCATGTCAAGTCTGACCACGATACAGAGCTTATAAATAACAAGCAAAATGTTTTAAAATATTTTAAAACCCCTACAGTATATCGTAATAAAGAACTATCTTAAATTAATTTTGCATGTAAAGTATTAAATGAAAAAAAAGGCAATTTATCCATACAAAACAAAATTAATTAATTACCACTGATTAATTTGTTTTAATTGATTCATGTGTTGTCATCGGGAGAACATTTCGGGCGCTGGGCAGATTCACCCAGGACAGGGCGCCAATCTATCACTGGGCACACACTTACTCACTCACAAACACACTCTATGGGGCAATTTGGAGAATTCAATTGACCTTGATCCATGTTTTTGGACTGTGGGTGGAAACCGGAGGAAGCCCACATGGACACGGGGAGAACATGGAAACTCCACCCAGATTAGGATTCAAACCAGGAATCCCTAGCGCTGAGAGGAGAACATGCCAACCACTAAGCCACTGTGCCACCAATACTACTACTACTACTAATAATAATAATAATAATAAGGAAAAAGGGGGAAAACAAAGGTGAGCCCAGGTACTATTTATGCAAATAACTGTGCATTAACAATATACATCTGTACTGTGGGCTTTTAAAAATCCACTGAATGTATGTAATAGTATATAAAACACAACTATATTACTATTTTTATTACCTGTACAAGTTATGAATGTATTTGGATAGAACTCTACAATCTAAAGTAATGAATAATCTAAAAGGACAAAATAATAAAACTATTGGTGAACACTTCATAGAGTTTATTAATCATATACACCTTTATGAAGTCTCTGATGACTCGAAAGCACCCACATGAGAAAAATACTCATTAATTTCTGCACACTTAGCTGAGCTAAGGACATAGAAGGACATTTAACATGCCCTAATACACCTCTATATGTATTTAATGTATGCAGGTCTCCCATTATTATAGTTTCAATGGGGTTAAAACATTTTGCATTTTTATGGTGTGTACTTATGTTGTATATTAATTCATTTTATGGAATATTTCTAATCTCATGGTTCGATCCAGATATTGCTGGATAAGGATCTGGATAATTAATACTACTAAAAGCAAACAAAAATGTTAATCTAAAGTAATTTTAATTATCTATAATCCTTTATTATAATTCAGGTGCAACACTACTCTTACTGCTAGGAGTGGTATCTCAGTGGTTAGGGCTTTGGGCTATCAATCTGAAGGTTGGGGGTTCAAATCCCAGGTCCACTGAAGTTACCAATGTGGGTCCTTGAGCAAGACCCTTAACCCTCATTGCTTCAGGTACGTTGTGATTAACCCTGTGCTCACCTTGTAAGTCGCTTCGGATAAAAACGTCTGCTAAATAACCAAATGTAAATGTAAATGTAAACTAACATCCAAAACAATTCTTATGAAAATGTCAAATATTGGATCCTTGTGATTTCTACTTTATAGAATTAAAAGCTAATCATTTCCTTTTCTCATTGCGCACACAAGCGCACACACACAGTATCACAGTCTGCAACTAACCCACTCTCACTACTGTTCCATTGATTTTGGGTTCTGTAACATGCTGTCCCAAAATTATAAATCAATGTTATTTGAACTGATGTAACAATTAGGCTCCTTTTTCTGTTTCTGCGTGGAGGAAGGAGTCGGGGTGAAAAATGAGTGTGCGCTAGTTCCTAATAAAGCAGTGGAAGCTGGATAAGAACTTTTTGTTATTGTGACCAGATCAATCAATCAAACAATAAGAGTACCTAATAATTTTCATGTTTTAAGGATTAGCTTCAGGATAAAGCTAAAGCTGGCACGGTTTGTGGACGGGCAATTCTACATGGAATAAACAGACCTTATGAAAGTGGTTTTTAAAAAGTCCCCTCGAGGCATTAATAGTTTTAATAGCTCATTGCTTATCATCTGCCTCTTGCTGATTTTTGGTTTTTGTACTCTGCTGATTTAAAAAAATATATTTATATATAATGTATGCTCCATGCAGAGTGACACAGTGGCTTAATGGTTAGCACGTTCGCATCTCAGCAGTAAGGATTCCTGGCTCGAATCCCAATCTGGGTGGAGTTTCCATGTTCTCCCCGTGTACGCATGGGTTTCCTCCAGGTTCTCTGGTTTCCTCCCACAGTCCAAAAACATGGATCAAGTCAATTGAATTCTCTAAAATGCCCCACTGTGTGTCTTTATGAGTGTGAGTGTGTGCCCAGCGATAGATTGGTGCCCTGTCGTGGGTGTAACTGCCCAGCGCCCGAGACGTTCTCCCCTGAATGGACAAGGGGAACCCACCCACGACCCTAGTAGAGGACAAAGTGGAAGATAATGGATGGATGGATGCTCTATGCAAAACTCCTTTGTGATAACTGTTTCCATCCATTATCTCCCGCTTTATCCGCTATTACTAGGGTCGCGGGGGGGTTCCCCATGCCCATACATGGGAGATCGTTTCGGGCGATGGGCAGCTACACTCAGGACAGGGTGCCAATCTATCGCTGGGCACACACTCACTCACACAGACACACTCTATATGGGGCAATTTAGAGAATTCAATTGACCTTGATCCATGTTTTTGGACTGTGGGAGGAAAACGGAGAACCCGGAGGAAACCCACGCATACACGGGGAGAAGATAGAAACTCCACCCAGATTGGGAAACAGGAATCCCTAGTGCTAAGAGGAGAACATGCTAACCACTAAGCCACCGTGCTGCCGATAACTAATGTAAGAAAAAAAAAAGGAGTGACTACATTTATTTATGTTATAAAATATATTAGGCAAAGTCATCATTTAATCATAATTTCTTTTCCATCTACTGTTTTCTATCTCCATCTCATCAAATTACAATACAGAGCATTATTAGCGTAGTAAAAATGGACAAATAAAAGTGATGCATTGCATTTTTACGTTTCATACCACAGTTATCAGTCAGTAAAAGTTTGATGTTAGTGACAATCATAATGCATTTGTCCTCAAAGTCACAGTAAACAACATTCAGCAATATGTAGAATTACTGTGGGAGGAAACCAGAGACCCTTATGTGGACATGAAGAGAAAATAAAAACTCCACCCACATTGGGATTCAAACCTGGATCCCCAGTGCTGAGAGGCGAACATGCTAACCACTAAGCCACCCTGACGCCCTTAGAGTAGCCAGTTCACCTTAAACCCATGGTTATTGAACTGTCCATGGAGAACCTGCAAGAAACCCAAGAGGAGAACATGGAGACGTCATCCGGATCGGGATTCAAACCTGGATCCCGGCGCTTAGAGGCGAACGTGCTAATGATTAAACCACTGTGCCGTCCCTCTCTTGTATATTAATGTGATTAATGTAAAACACAGAATATCACACCTTTAAGAAACCTCTTTAAATAAAATTTATGTTGAGACGACGGGCCTTTGAGATTTATGACGCAGGATTAAAGACCTGCAATGCATTTGATCCTCACCAATTTGTCTGTGAGTATATAATTATTTTATGATGTCTAAAAGTAGAACACTGTTAGGAGTGGCTTTTCTTCTGCTGACTCTGCAATTCTTTTTTGTCTCTAACTGAAACATTAAGTTCTGCAGCTTTCAATTTGTACAGGCAAGTGTTTACCAACAGCACAGCTGTATTTAGCAGCATAGGAATAAGTTTTTTTTTTTAATTGTGGGCAGTATAGCAAGAATATCAGTCTGAATTAACTGAGATTGTCTCGGATACAGGATATGCATGTGTCAGTTCTGAAATATACTAACATAATAAAAAAACAACAACACTTAAATGGCAAAGGGAAATGAAATTGAGTATAACCAGAACCACACTTTGAACAGATGAATCCAAATATTACAGCTAAATATGGTCTCAAGCAAAAGTTTGTGCACCCCGGTCAATTTCAATGTCGTATTGGCTTTCTTAATGAATATATATTTATATAGTTAATGCGTAGGGATTCCCGGTTGGAATCCCAATCTGGGTGGAGTTTCCATATTCTCCCCGTGTCTGCGTGAGTTTCCTCCGGGTTCTCTGGTTTCCTCCCATAGTCCAAAAACATGGATCAAGGTCAATTGAATTCTCCAAATTGCCCCATATAGAGTGTGTCTGTGTGAGTGAGTGTGTGCCCAGCGATAGATTGGCACGCTGTCCTGGGTGTATCTGCCCAGCGCCCGAGACGTTTTTCCCTGGATGGGCCCTCCGTGACCCTAATAGAGGCTAAAGCAGAAGATAATGGATGGATATTTAATGCAGAGTTATACATAAAATGTGGTTATTGTAGAGGATCTGTTAATTTAAATTTAAAAAATTGACAAAATAGAGATACACTGATAACGATACAATAGCGATTCATTTGAGGGTGGCAAGGCTTAGTGGTTAGCACCTTCTCCTCTCATCGCTGGGGATCCAGGTATGAATCCCAATCTGGGTGGCATATTCACATTCCCCCTGTGTTCACATGGGTTTCCTCCAGAGTTCTTCGGTTACCTCCCACAGTCCAAAAACATGGATTTAAGGTGAATTCCAAATTGCCCCTTTCTAAATTTCCCCATCTAGTGTGTATTGGCGCTCTGTCCCGGCTGTATCCGCCCAGCGTCTAAAACGTTCTCCCCTGGATAGGCTTCGAAAAATTCTACTGGTTAATAATTAGTTACACACAGCATCAGCAAGTACACAAATATTAGTACATGCACATATTTCAAATATAACATTAATGGAGAATGTTATTGAGTTGTCTGGTAGGGGCAAAAACCCTAAAAGGTGTTTAAGGTTCTATGATGTGAAGGTTTCTCAAAGCACATAAAAAGGTTTCTCCACTGTTTCAAACCAAATAATCTCTTACTAAAGCTCAACCCTCGTAGAATGAACTGGTCTGATAAAAATCTATTGGTGCAGTAGCAAACCCTTGTACCTGTGTATATTTGGCACCCCCAGCTGTGGAATAGTCAGAAGTCTTTCGTGTAATACCCTCGGAACTGTTTATTCCAGAATATACCTCAGGATGGTTAAACCCAGACAACATGCAAATCTCAGCTCAGTTCTTTTGGTTACACTCTCTTGCTTCTGTAAGCAGCAATAATGGCATTGAATAAACAAGAGAGTGTCGACAGCATGTTTCTACACCTGCTGTAATCTATTTCATGACTCTGCATGATTTTACACTCATTTGGGAAAGAAAAAAAAAAAAAAAAAAAAAAAAAAACAACGTCTCTAGTGACTTAGGAGAACTGGGATTTGGTATTTGATTTACTGCCTATTATCATAGGGTGATTATTTTGCATATCATTCGCTGCACAAACGGATATAAAATATAAAATAAATAAAATAAAATAATATGGATAATAAAATAAAAAGGATAAAAGCGTCTGCTACATGACTAAATGTAAATGTAAAATAAAATAAAAAAAGATAAAATGATTTTAGACAAAAATGTTCAGCCTGATTCGAAGCCTTTGGATTCAAAAAAACAAGCAGACAATAAATAATGTTTCAGCTTATTTTTTTAGCATATTTATACACATGAAGACTATTTAAAAAAAAAGCAAAGAAAAACATCCTAGATCAATAAACACATAATACTCACAATATACAGACTATATACACTGTCCTCTTTAGGCCTGTAGTTTTGTTTAAACATGAGCATCACTGTTTTTTCCACATATCTTGTGTTATTTATAATAAGGAATCCTCACAAATAAAATAAAATGTCTAGTACAGGAGATATCAGGAGTGACTAAACAGATAAGTAACTGCACAAAACAAACCCTAATAGGGTTGTGGGTACTATTCATTATGTTCGGAAACACCATAAAGTGTTGATCTAACAAATTAGGTGGGTCACAAAAGGCACATTTTGAATAAAGGTCGCCCCAAACTGCCCTTTTGTTTAGATTTAGCACCATAAATGGCGTCATTTGTTTTTTTCTACACATCTTGTATTATTAATAACAAGTGTGAATCCTCACACTAAAATGTCTAGTACAGGAGCTATCAGGAGTGACTAAACAGATAAGTAACTGCACCAAACAAACCCTATTAGGGTTGTAGGTACTAATCATTATGTTTGGAAACACCATAAAGTGTTGATCTAACAAATTAGATGGGTCAGAAAGGCACATTTTGTATAAAGGTCGCCCCAAACTGCCCTTTTGTTTAGATTTCGCACCGTAAATGGCGTCATTTGTCACGACCTGGACATGAATGAGTGGAGAACCTGTTTGAGGATGGAGAGCTGGTGAGTGGGAGAAAGCCCTGGCTTCGATCCCTGGAATACAACGATCTAGGGGCTGTTGCTTCGTTTAGCACGAGGCGACTGAACTGATTTGGAGAACTGGGAGGCATTGGAACGCCGTCACTTGGAAAGCTGCGTCTGGATCCAGCTGCGTGCAGACGGAGGAGAGTGCGTTACCTTTGTGCATGCCTGTGTAGCGGTCCTTCAGCACGGTCAGCTCGTGGATCTTGCCGAACTGTTCGAACAACGGTTTGAGGTCCTTCTCCTCCAGGTTGCGCGGGATCTGGCCCACAAAGAGCTTGATGGCATCCTGGTCCTTCATGGCGCCGCCGTCAGGGTGGATGAGAGAGACGGACTCGGGGCCGCTCATGGGTTTGGGGAGCGCGAGGTGCGCGGGCTGCGGGCTCGGTGCTGCCGCCGCCGCCGCTGAGAGTGAGGCTGCTGGCGCCGCCGCCGCTGCTGCTGCTGCTGCTGCCGCTGACGTGGGGACGAGGAGCACGCTGGCGCTGGCGTGGGCGGGCTGCGGGGGAGTCTGCTGAGGATGCTGTGGATGCTGCTGCTGCCTCCTCGTCTCACTCTGCGTGAATCTGGCCATTCCGAGCGGGGCGCACCGGAGAGGACGCGAGCGGAGTGGAGAGGCGCGCCGGCAGGCGGGAGGATAATAATAACAACATACACACTCACACACACAAACACGCGCGCGGGGAGGGCTGCCACACACACACACACACACACACAACCGTGGGTACACGTGCGCGCTCCCGGCAAACTCACGTTTTCGCTTTACTCACGACGGCGACACGAGGGAAACGCAACACAACACGCGGAATACAAACGCAGCGCTCTTCTGACACCTGCCGGCCGCCGACAGTACTGCACATAAATAGAATCTTAACTAGCAATAGCCATTATCCAGCCATTATCTTCCGCTTTATCCTCTATTAGGGTCGCGGGGGGGACGGGGTGGGGGTTCCCCATGCCCATCCAGGGGACCAGGGGGGTTCCCCATGCCCATCCAGGGAACCAGGGGAGAACGCCTCGGGCGCTGGGCAGATTCACCCAGAACAGGGCGCCAATCTATCGCCGGGCACACACTCACTAACACAGACACACTCTATATGGGGCAATTTGGAGAATTCAATTGACCTTGATCCATGTTTTTGGACTGTGGGAGGAAACCGGAGAACCCGGAGGAAACCCATGCGGACACGGGGAGAGCATGGAAACTCCACCCAGATTGGGATATCGAACCGGGAATCCCTAGCGCTGAGAGGAGAACATGCTAACCACTAAACCACAGCGCCACCTGTTAACAAGCAATAAATATTATAAAAATATATATATATAAATATATATATATAAATATATTGTGTTAAATGACTTTATCCTAAATTAATTCTGCTTGTGAAGTATACAATTTAGTAGAAAATGGGCAACTTATCCATAAAAAACATAATTACCACTAATTAGTTACTCAATTGGTATATTTTTTAATTGATTCAGGTGTTGTCATCGACGATGAACAATTGTGCAAAGCGTAATCGGATAACGGGAAGTTAGTGAAATAGCATTTGCAAACTTTTTACCAGACACACAGATAAACAGATGAAGATAATATAGGGGTGGTAATAATCCATCCATCCATCCATCCATTATCTTCCACTTTATTCTCTACTAGGGTCGCGGGGGGGGGGGGGTTCCCCATGCCCATCCAGGGGAGAACGTTTCGGGCGCTGGACCGATACACCCAGGACAGGACAACAATCTATTGCTGGATACACACTCAATCACACAGACACACTCTATATGTTAAGGATTATAACATTTATTGAATTTTGTTGTATGCTATGTAGGGTGTCCAGATTCCAATTAACCAGATGTGGGACAAATACTATATTTGTGTGGGACAATGTGGGACACAAATGCAGTAGTCTACAATGACTTTTAAAAAAAGAAACATCTCTACTCTATCTATATCTACATCTATATATCTACATCTATATATATATATATATATATATATATATATATATACACACACACATACAATTAAACAGAACAGACAGTTATTTAATGTGCTTTAAAAAGGTTATGACTTTCCTGTATTTCTCCAAACAGTATCTGTATATATAACTTGTATATCTTATTTAAATGGGGCGGCACGGTGGCTTAGTGGTTAGCATGTTCTCCTCTCAGCACTAGGGATTCCCGGTTTGAATCCCCATCTGGGTGGAGTTTTCATGTTCTCCCCGTGTCCACGTGGGTTTCCTCTGGGTTCTACGGTTTCCTCCCACAGTGCAAAAACATGAATCAAGTAAATTTAGTTCTCCAAATTGCCCTATATAGGATGTGTTTGTGTGTCTCTGTGTGTGAGTATGTGCCCAACAATAGATTGGCGCCCTGTCCTGGGTGTATCTGCCCAGCCCTCCGAAACGCTCTTCCCTGGATGGGCATGGGGAAACCCCCCCCCCCCCCGAGACCCTTATATAGGATAAAGGGGAAGATAATGGATGGCTCTTTTTTAAATGTACCTTTCTTTAACGTAAGAAAACAGAGTAAGCATTGACCTTTTACACTATTTCACAATGATTCTCAAATTAAAACACCTGACTGTGTACAATTAAACAGAACGCCCATGCGTCCGCGTACCGATTAGTTACAATTCAAACAGCCCGCCTCTCCCCCGATAACAGACAACGCAGCCGTCCAATGGCAGATTATAAAACACGCGTTTTACAACTGCTGTCTGACTTTCAATAACAATGCGGGACAACGTCTCAGTTTGCGGGGCGCGTGAAAAGTGAAATTGCGGGACTGTCCAGCACAAAGCAGGACATCTGCTCACCCTAATGCTATGATAAAAGCAAATTAAGTCTATAATTGTGTTTAAAAACCTCGTAATCAGGGGCGTCGTTAGACCGTGAGGAGTCACCGTCAGCTGTTTGTGCTTTTTTTCACCAGTATCAGGAGTAAAGTTACCGTAATAACTGTATGTTGGCTGTAAAGAGCGGCTTCTCAGCTTTTATAAACCGTCAGAAGGCGCAAACTATCGCAAAGTTACGGTATTTCAAAGCAAAACCTTTTTAAAACTCATCTGCGACTGACTCGTAAAACGGATTCATGCTTTTCTGCAGAAGCTCAGGTTCGTTTATACAAAATGTTTCAGCCAAATCCGTCATTTATTAGAAATGAATGTGCTATCCACTGCTGACAGACATATCCATCCATCCATTATCACCCGCTTTATCCTCTACTAGAGGGGGGTCCCCATTCCCATCCATGGGAGAACGTTTCGGGCGCTGGGCAGAAACACCCAGGATAGGGTGCCAATCTATCACTGGGCACACACTCATACAGACACCCTCTATATGGGGCAATTTGGAGAACTCAATAGACTTGATCCATGTTTTTGGACTGTGGGAGGAAACCGGAGAACCCGGAGGAAACCCACGCAGACACAGGGAGAACATGGAAACTCCACCCAGATTGGGATTCGAACCGGGAATCCCTAGTGCTGAGAGGAGAACATACTAACCACTAAGCCACCGTGCCGCCTGACAGACATATTTCATATATGATTTGATTTTATTCAGTATAACTAATAAATTAATAAAAAATAAAATTAACTAAAAATAAAAATTAACAAAAAATTAAAATTGAAAGAGCAATTTTTAAAGAGGACAGAGGGCGGAATAAGAGATCTGGGCTAAAACCCCTGATGTTTCTAAACCCTAAAAACGCCCCCTGCTGGTAACAAACAGAACATGTGGAACTGGAGGCGTGTGTAATGACGAGTATGCAAACGTCACGTGGTGACGTCCTTCCGTGACGTTTGCCCAAAAGTGCGGAGCGGAACGCACACTCCGTGACGTAGCCCGGTATTCCAAATCCAGCTCTAGCCGGAGAATGCAGAGGAAAGCCGAGATCTTACGATAATCAGCGATTTTTTAATAATCTGAGGCATATTTATATATTAAATAATCACGCTTTTATATACGCTAAACGATGTCTGTGAACTATGCCGCCGGACTCTCCCCCTACGCTGATAAAGGCATATGTGGACTCCCTGAGGTAACGTTACCATGTTTACAAGCTAGCTGCCCGTTTTCAAATACATCACTGTTAGAGCGAAGTCCACTCAGTAGGGTGTAGCAGTGTACGTGAACACGTGCTACATAGTGCACACATCTAGGGAATCGAGCTCGATATTGGATTGCAGCCACAAATGTGTCGCGTTTGTTACATAAATCGGATTGTTTTGTCTATTGGATAATTTTATATGTTGGTTACTTTTGGTAGCGTTAAGAAGAACTATTTAATTCATTAATCGAATTTAAAACCAGGTGGCACAGTGGTTTAGTGATTAGCATGTTCGCCTCTCAGCGCTAGGGATTCCCGGTTCGAATCCCCATCTGGGTGGTTTCCATGTTCGCCCCGTGTCCACGTGAGTTTCCTCCGGGTTTTCCGGTTTCCTCCCTCAGACCAAAATTGCCAAATTGCCCCATATAGACTGCATTTGTGTGAGTGTGTGCCCAGCGATGGATTGGCGCCCTGTCCTGGGTGTATCTGCCCAGCGCCTGAAACGTTCCTTTCCCTGGATAGGCTTGGGGGAACCCCCCCCCCGACCCCAATATAGGATAAAGCGGAAGATAATGGATGGATGGGTTTATTGGGTAAGGGCGGCATGGTGGCTTAGTGGTTAGCATGTTCTCCTCTCAGCGCTAGGGATTCCCGGTTCGAATCCCAAACTGGGTGGAGTTTCCATGTTGCATGTCCACGTTGGTTTCCTCCGGGTTTTACGGTTTTCTCCCACAGTCCAAAAACATGGATCAAGTCAATCGAGTTCTCCAAATTGCCCCATATAGAGTGTGTCTGTGTGAGTGAGTGTGTGCCCACCGATGGATTGACGCCCTGTCCTGAGTGTATCTGCCCAGCGCCCGAAACGTTCTCCCCTGGATGGGCATGGGGAACCCTCCCACGGCCCTACTAGAGGTAATGGATGGATGGTTTAATACGTGCAGCTAAATCACATTAACGCCACAGTCTTCTCATGAGTTACGACAAGTTTTACAGTCTTTTTGTAGAAGGCTGAAAGGTTTTGCTAGAAAATAGAAGGGTTGCGCAAAAGATTCTCATAAGCAATACAGTAGTTTCTAATTGACATTTCTTGTCCAAAAATTACCGATACAAAATTGTCTTTGCATAAACATTGTTTAACTGCCACACCTACCTGTTTAAAAAGTTGAAAAGTAGTTTTTTTGTGATCATTTTGGAGAGAAAAACAACTTATCTCAACTACTATAATCCCCCCACAACAATGAGTGAGGCGTCCAGCTTCTAACTGAATGAGTCGGTAAGTGAATGTGTCGTGAGTGAATTAATTGATCGGTGAGTGATTGAGTCATTCGATGAGTGAATGTGTCGGTGAGTGAATAAATTGGTCTGTGAGTGAATGTGTCGATGAGTGGGTTAGTGAATGAGTCAGCGAGTGAAGGTGTCGTGAGCAATTGCGTCGGTCAGTGAGTGATTAAGTGAATGAGTTGGTCGGTGAGTGAATGTGTCGATGAATGATTAAATTGGTGAGTGAATGAGTTGGTCAGTGAATGAGTCAGCTTGTGAGGGTGGGGGGTGCATTACTCTGATATATAGGTAGCTAGGTGGTTAAGCTGTTTGTCCAGCCGTGACATTAATGACAATAGCACACCTCTGCTTTACATTCGTATCAATGCTTGATATACAATACATTATATTTTCCCCGATGTTTTTTTTTAAGTGCGTGTTTTAATTTGGCCACTAGATGGCAGCATTTGATTGTTAGAGAAACTGGTAACCTAGGTGAGTGTTCACTGTAATAATCAGACTAGATTACTTTGCGGAAGACCAAATTATTAACGATTTTGTTTTCAATAAATGCTTTTATGAATCAAATCTTGTTTTTTATAACAACTGAATTTCATGTTTTCTTTAAATTGCTTTATGTATTGTTTATATCAAAGTTAAAACATTATGTGCCATTTGTCTCTTACAGGTTTTCGATAAGCCAGAAGACTTGCGTTCAAAGGTAGAGACTCTGGCTCAGCTCATAAGAGATTCACAATACATGGTGGTGCACTCTGGTGCAGGAATTAGCACTTCTGTCGGCATACCTGACTTCAGGTACAAGCTAAGCTACATTTTCTTACTTTTTTTCATTTACTGTCTCTTCCATTTTCGGTGTTACTATCTTCCACTGCTGATACTATAAGCCTTAACACAGTGCGGACACAAGAGTAACAGAAGAGAAAAACACTTAATTTGACACATTTGCCATTTAATAGCTTCACTGAGCATGTGCAATGATGCTCAACATTTTGTAAAAAGTTTAGAGTTTTCTATATTTTTGCTAAATGACCTTCTACTTGTGCGGCACGGTGGCTTAGTGGTTAGCATGTTCTCCTGTCAGCGCTAGGGATTCCCAGTTCGAATCCCAATCTGGGTGGAGTTTCCATATTCTCCCCGTGTACGTGTGGGTTTCCTCCGGGTTCTCCGGTTTCCTCCCACAGTCCAAAAACATTGATCAAGTCAATTGAATTCTCCAAATTGCCCCATATAGAGTGTGTGTGAGTGAGTGTGTGTCCTGGATGTATCTGCCCAGCGCCTGATACATTCTCCCCTGGATGGGCATGGGGAACCCCCCCCCCCCCCNAATTCTCCAAATTGCCCCATATAGAGTGTGTGTGAGTGAGTGTGTGTCCTGGATGTATCTGCCCAGCGCCTGATACATTCTCCCCTGGATGGGCATGGGGAACCCCCCCCCCCCCCACAACCCTAGTGGAGGATAAAGTGGAAGATAATGTATGAATGGATAGACTTTCCACTTTGTGCTTTTTAAGAAGTCAAAAAGAACTAAATATAACAAATTAAACAAAGTGTTATCAGTGCTTATTTGTTTATTTGGGAACATGAGCCAGTTTTGCATATCTGTGAGTGGCAAAATTATGTGAACCTTTAGGATGAGCAGAAAATTTGGTTGAAGGTGAATGACGAATTTATGATCAACGGTCAATTATATTTGAAAATGTCTGAGTGGGGGTCATGTTCTATTAAAGCACAGGAATGTCAAACAGATTTCAAGGACTTTAGAAGAAGAGGTTTTTGGTGCCTGCTTTTCCAACCATTACACATCTTGCATATCTTTTGTGAGCCACTAGAGGGAGACATCTTTTTTATTGAACCCATTCGAAACTTCACAACTGGCAAGAAATGAAAAGACTTGTTTGAATTTATTAATAGAGAAAAGGTAATTAAAAGTAGGGCATACAGATTCGTTGTGTAAAACTAAGGTGTTGCTGCATTTAACCCCAGGGAATTTTAAGGTTTTGGTGCGCTGATGTACAAGTGTTAATAAATAAATAAATGACTTGTGTTCATATAAGTGTTTAGCTGTGACTGTCTGATTATTTCCCTTTATTAATGATGCTAAACCCTCATTGCTTACTGGACAGAGGGGAAGGATACACATGTACAGGTCTACATTCCATCCATCCATCCATTATCTTCTGCTTAAACTGTCTACTACAGGGTGCCAATCTATCTCTGGCTCACTGACTTACACACACACACAAACACATTTTATGGGGCAATTTGGAGCATTCAGTTTACTTTGATGCATGTTTTTGGATTGTGGGAGGAATCCGAAGAACCCAGAAGAAACCCACGCGGAAATGGGGAGAACATAGAAACTCTTTGCAGATTGGGATCCGAACCGGGACCACAGCACTGAGAGGAGAACGTGCTAACCACTAAGCCACCGTGCCGCCCAGGTCTACATTCCATCATATAATTATATAATTTTAATATAATTATCACAATATGTACATGCTTAATAATGACATGTAACTGTGTTGTCTCATCTTGGAAAACAAATCTATAATTTAATCTGTTTCACAAATTACATTTACATTTAGTCATTTAGCAGATGCTTTTATCCAAAGCGACTTACAAGGTGAGCACAGGGTTAATCACAGCATCCCTGGAGCAATGAGGGTTAAGGGTCTTGCTGAAGATCCCACATTGGTAACTTCAGTGGATGTGGCATTCGAACCCACAACCTTTAGATTGATAGCCCAACACCCAAACCACTGAGCTACCACACCCTATTACTTTTATACACTTGCCTACCACTTTTTGTTGCTGTTGCTTTTTGTTTCATTTTTACATACCATATAGATGCACATGGTTGATTTTTCTCTGCTTCATATCTATAAACTTAAAAATGTCCACTTTTCTGGAAAAGATTACTACAAGATAAAAATACATGTCTCTAAATGTTTGTCCCTCTAATCTTATTGGTTAACCTGTGGGAGAAACATGGCACAGAAACATGACATAGAAATTAAGCTGAGCATTGCTTTTTCAACCTTTTGCCTCACAAATCTATAAAGATTAGATATTAAGGTTCAGTAACCATTCTTTGAGATAATATGCTATTGTAAAAGATGTTAGAGATTGATCTTTGGAATATTTTCAGGATGTGCAGAAAAAAAAACTATTAGATAAAATTAATACAAAAAATGTATTACCTTAAAGTCATGGCCCAAAATTAATAAAACTTTGGATAAATACAAACTTTGTGAACTTCCAACTAGCAACAGTTTGGTGAAGGACCATTGTTTATTCCAGAATGACCATCCCCTAGATCATAAAAGTAAAGAGTTTGATTGGAAATTATTTAAATGGCATGCACAGAGTGATGATCCAAGCACCTCTCAACATCTAAGGGATGAATTGGAACAGAGATTGAGAGCTAGTACTCATCCAACATCAGTGGCAGCCCTTCTGGATGGATGGGCAACTTTTGATAATTTCCTCATCCACACTGATTGTAGAAAGGCTTACTAGGAATCTAAAAGCTTTTATAGTTGCAAACCACAAAGAACAGACGTCACAACTCTCGTTATCTTTGTCCGTATATCGTATAGTACATATAAAAGAGTGTTTGAAATGCAAGCTGATCGCTTTCTTTCTGAGGTTGAAGAAGTGTACTTGAATAAGCGTGCTTCTTTGTAATTGTGTGAGTTTATAAGAGCCAGGCTTGTATAAGCTGCATCTGTGTGGAAGGAATGGAATTCAACGTCTGTATCATCAGACTGATGGAACTGGAGTGAGAAAAACCGATTGTTTGGCCTTCAGCTTTCAAATACTTCATAGAAGCAAGTCACTGTCAGATGGAGGTGTTTTTTGGCTGACAAGAGGAGGGTAGGCTGCAAACTTAGATGACGCACACGCCAACCAGAGATTCACACAGAATCCTGCAAAGCCTCACAAAGATCCTGAACAGAGCAACAGTCAACATTTGTTTCGATAAGATGAGAATGCATATGAACTGAGGCAATTATTATTTTTAGTGTGTACCACTCAGTGTGTGTTTTTTAACTTATTTATTATTTATTTATTTATATATATATATATATATATATATATATATATATATATATTCATTTATTATCTTCCGCTTATCCTCTATCAGGGTCGCGGTGGGGTTCCCCATGCCCATCCAGGGGAGAACGTCTCGGGCGCTGGGCAGATAGACCCAGGACAGGGCGCCAATCCATCGCTGGGTACACACTTACTCACACAGACACACTCTATAGGGGGCAATTTTGAGAATTCAATTAACTTGATCCATGTTTTTGGACTGTGGGAGGAAACCGGAGAACCCGGAGGAAACCCACGCAGACACGGGGAGAACATGGAAACTCCACCCAGATGGGGATTCGAACCGGGAATCCCTAGTGCTGAGAGGCAAACGTGCTAACCACTAAGCCACTAAGCCGCCTATATATATATATATATATAATTTTTTTTTTTTTTTTTTTTTTTTTTTTTTTTTTTTTTTTGTTGCCTGCGCTTTTGGAGGTTGAATCTACATAATATAATGGCTTGTAAGGCCTTTGTAAATGAAGCTGATTTATTTAGAACATCCTCCTGTGCACTCTGTACTCACTTGTTTTTTCCCCACTTGCTATTCTTTTGCTTTATTCTTTTTCCCTCTA
>JAFMOD010000781.1:3083423-3096666 GCA_019802435.1 Corydoras maculifer
GGAGAGCATGGAAACCGGGAATCCCTAGTGCTGAGAGAAGAACATGCTAACCACTAAGCCACCGTGCATGCCGCCCTATTATTTTTTATGTCTTTTAAAAATACAGTTTTTTGACAGGCAGTTGGTTGTCTTGACAGTCATTTTCTTTCATAATAGGTGTAATTCTTTTTGGACTACAATTTATTCTTCATTTGAAGGATTTTTTTTTTTTTTTTTTTTTGTTGCCTGCGCTTTTGGAGGTTGAATCTACATAATATAATGGCTTGTAAGGCCTTTGTAAATGAAGCTGATTTATTTAGAACATCCTCCTGTGCACTCTGTACTCACTTGTTTTTTCCCCACTTGCTATTCTTTTGCTTTATTCTTTTTCCCTCTACAGTTTTTATTTTAGCCTAAAAACCTTTTGCTGCCTTCTCCCAGTCCTCTGCTGTTCGAGGATCAGAAGGCTTTTTCTCACTTGTGCTATTTCTTTGATGAAAACAGTGTTTGAAAAGATCAAGAAGAATGTTTAAGAAGGAGACGTATGTCTGAAAATACCTTCATTTTTGCCGTCAATTTGTAATAAAGGATGAGGCCTTCATGTTGTCATCATCTCAAAAACCATATGACCTGCATCAGTCTTGTCCTTTGTATCAAGTCTACCATTAAAAATATATATATTTTGGTGTTTTCATGGCCACCAAACAAAATATGAACGAAAAGGTTCTGAACAGGTTTTATTACAGACCGTGAAGGAGGCAAAAAAAAAAAAGAAAAAGAATAAAAATAATATTTGACGTTGGATCGTCAAACCACTAACCACAAACACAAATCACTAACCCAAAGTGTTAAATATGGGTATAAGTATGGCAGAGTAAATGAAACATCCACCTATTATCTTCCGCTTTGTCCTATATTAGGGTCTGCCCATCCATGTTAGAACGTTTCGGCGCTGGGCAGACCCAGGACAGAGCGCCAATCTATTTTTGGGCACACACTCACTCACACACACACACACACACTCTATATGGGGCAATTTGGAGAACTCAATTGACTTGATCCGTGTTTTTGGACTGTGGGAGGGAACCGGAGGAAACCCACGCGGACATCGGGAGAACATGGAAACTCCACCCAGCACCTGAAACATTCTTCCCTGGATGGGCATGGGAAATTGGCTGGGGGTGGAGGGGGGGGGTAATGGGCCAACTACTACTTATGACTATAACAATAGTTCATAAATTATAGTTTCTTTTTTTTTGCTTACGTTTATCAGTTTTTTGACACATGTACTGCCCACAATTAATAAATAAATATGTTCAGCAAGGGGTGGCACAGTGGCTTAGTGGTTGGCATGTTCTCCTCTCAGCGCTAGGGATTCCGAATCCAAATCTGGGTGGAGTTTCCATGTTTTCCCCGTGTCCGCGTGGGTTTCTTCTGGGTTCTCCAGTTTCCTCCCACAGTCCAAAAACATGGATCAAGTCAATTGAATTCTCCAAATTGCCCCTATAGAGTGTGTCTGTCTGTGTGTGTGAGTGTGATAGATTGCAACCTGTCCTGGATGTATCTGCAGCGCCCCTGTGATCCTAGTAGAGGATAAAGCGTAAGATAATGGATGGATGGATGGGTGTTCAGCAAGCAAAATGGTGTCCTCATGCTGTTTAGTTATGGTTAAGTTACTTAAAATACTTATCAAAGTCAAGGTAATGAATACTTATTAGAGATCACGATCATATTTGGGTATTTGTCAAAGCCAGTAACTTTGACTTTTATTAAATTTATTAGAATAACATTAGTCTCTGTGTGCTTTCCTGCAGGGGGCCCAAAGGTGTTTGGACGATGGAGGAAAAGGGAGAGACTCCAAAGTTTGACACTACATTTGAGGATGCAAAGCCAAGTGTGACCCACATGGCACTGCTCCAGCTGCAACGAGCTGGCTATCTTAAATACCTCATCAGCCAGAATGTAGATGGTCTCCACTTGCGCTCTGGATTTCCCAGGTAACCATTCAGCACTAAAATACACACCTTTTCCATGAAACCTTGTTGAACCCTCCATAGATCCTGCTTAATTTTGACAAATAGAGAATGTGTGTGCCAAACAGAACTTATTTCTAATGGCTTGATGATTGATGATTTGAAGATTAATAGGCTGCCATGCTGGCCTGAGATTAATACCATCAGTGAACTCATTTTAGATTTGAGGTCCAGCACTGTCAGATAAAGAATTACGAACAAAACGAATTTTAAAGAAATTAAATTTAAAATGAAAAGGTGAGTCTCATATAATTTAATGTTCATACACACCATACATACAAGTGTAAATTAAATGATGTCATGTGTGTGTGCGTGTATATATATGTATGTGTATATATGTGTGTGTGTGTATGTATTTATTCATTCATTATCTCCCGCTTATCCTCTATTAGGGTCGCGGTGGGGTTCCCCATGCCCATCCAGGGGAGAACGTCTCGGGCGCTGGGCAGATAGACCCAGGACAGGGTGCCAATCCATCGCTGGGCACACACTCACTCACACAGACACACCCTATATGGGGCAATTTTTGAGAATTCAATTGACTTGATCCATGTTTTTGGACTGTGGGAGGAAACCGGAGAACCCAGAGGAAACCCACCCAGACACGGGGAGAACATGGAAACTCCACCCAGATGGGGATTCGAACCGGGAATCCCTAGCGCTGAGAGGCGAACGTGCTAACCACTAAGCCACCGTGCCGCCATATATATATATATATATATATATATATATATATATACACACACACACTCATTAAAAACATGTACTAGTACATTGTGTGTGTGTGTATGTATGTATGTATGTATGTATGTATGTATGTATATATATATATATATATATATATATATATATATATATATATATATATATATATATATATATACACACAGTGTATGTACATATACACACACTCGCCGGCTATTTTATTAGATACACCTCATTGTTTCTCCACTTATCATATAGATAGACTTTGTAGTTTTACAGTTCTATTCTGTAGTCCATCTGTTCCTCTACATACTCTGTTCATCCTCTTTACTCTGTGCTCTGATGATCAGGACCCCCACAGAGCAGGTATTATTAGGGTGGTGGATGATGGGTTCGATCAGACCCCTGTATGTTCTGATTAGTGTACTGTTCTCTGTCCACCATCATGTCAGTATTACTGCAGTACAGGGTCATCCACCACCCTAATACATTCTCTGTGGGTCTTGCATTGAAAAACAAATGGAATGAATTTAATATTCTTTGATGGGGGTCATCAGTCACAGCACAAAGCTCTGCTCTATTTTGGTACTTGATCTTAAAGGTTCCCCTCCCTTAATACAGCGTTCTTTGACTTGTCTTATAAGAAACAGTAAACTGCAATTATAAAACGGCTGTGATTAGTATGATACTGACTAGCAGGTTTAATCTTCTATCCTCTGTGGAAAGCCAGTCTTCTCGCCAGAATAAATGAATGCGCTGCTCTGCAGTCGAACACGTCGTCATGTTTTATAATCTACAATAGCTACTGGTAAATAAAGGCCATCAGATGCTTATTTGAAAAAATGGAAGAAAAAAAGAAAGGGGAAAATGTCTTCCCAGTTCTTTGTATTCTTGCGTTGTCATGTTGTCTCACACTATATGGGGCAATTTGGGGAATTCAATTGACTTGATCCATGTTTTTGGACTGTGGGAGGAAACCCATGCAGACAGGAGAACATGGGAGAACATGGAAACTCCACCCAGGTTGGGATTCGAACCGGGAATCCCCAGTGCTGAGAGGAAAACGTGCTAACCACTAAGCCACCGTGCTGCCGAGTAAATGAAACATCCATCCGTCCATTATCTTCTGCTTTATCCTCTATTAGGGAGGTGGGGGGGTTCCCCATGCCCATCCAGGGGAGAACGTCTCAGGTGCTGGGCAGATACACCCAGGAAAGGACGCCAATCTATCACTGGGCACACACACACTCACACAGACACACACTATATGGGGCAATTTGGAGAATTCAATTGACTTGATCCATGTTTTTGGACTGTGGGAGGAAACTGGAGAACCTGGAGACGGGGAGAACATGGAACCTCCACCCAGATTGGCATTCGAATCGGGAATCTCTAGTACTGATGATGACACAGTTTATTTTATTTTAATTTCAAAAAATGATGACACGGTGGCTTATTGTTTAGAACATTCACACTCAGTGCTGGAGATCCAGATTTAAATCCTGATCTGGGTGAGTTTCCATGTTCTCCGTATCTGTGCTTGTTTTCTCTGCGTTCTCCGGCTTCATCCCAACAGTCTTGAAACATATATTCAAGGTGAAGAGGCTGCTCCTAATTGCAAAATTGTCTTCCCAGTCCATTGTATTCTTGCATTGTCATGTTGTCCGTAAACCTTTTCAGGCTCTATTTTATCCCAACCTGGTACTTACCCGCATTCTCTATAGCCAGCTGGATTTCTGTTTTCTCTCTTTCAGGGATCGGTTGTCAGAGCTACATGGAAACATGTTTGTCGAGGAATGTGAAAAGTGTGGCAAGTACGTCACATTTGTATTTCAGAAATGTTAGTAGTTTAAAGCATGCCCTCTTATTATCCCTCTCCTTGCATGGCACTTTTATTGTCTGTCTTTTTTTTCTCTCTTTTTTTTCCTTCGGTATCCTTTTATACCTGCTGAGGCATTCTGCTGATTTGTCCTGTTTTTTGACACGCTTTGTCCTTCTGCTGCGCACTGTTTCCTGCCAGCATGACGGCTGTCTACTTCCCTGCTTGTGTCTTTACGCAGATCTGATGTGGGTTTTTTTTTTCTTTAAGCATTTATCCCTTTCCATTTGAAGTGTGGTTTAGATTTTCTGAAAACTGACCTTTATTTTTCTTGTGTTTATCTTTTTTGTTTTGTGTATTTTGGAATTGTTTTTTTAATTTTCTGATTGAAGCCCTGCACATTATCAGTGTATATTCATTCATGATCTTCAACTTTATCCTCTATTAATTCCACAGAGGGCGTGGTAGCTCAGTGGTTAGGGCATTGAGCTATCAATCTGAAGGTTGAGGGTTCAAATCCCAGGTCCACTAAAGTTAGCAATGTGGGTCCTTGAGCAAGACCCTTAACCCTCATTGCTCCAGGGTGCTGTGTTTAACCCTGTGCTTGTAAGTCGATTTGGATAAAAGCATCTTTTAAATGACCAAATGTAAAATAAATGTATTAGAGTCATGGGGGGACCCATCCAGGGGAGAACGTTTTGTGCACTGGGCAAAGACACCCAGGACAGGGCGCCAGTCTATCACTGGGCACACTCACTCACACAAAGACACTCTATATGGGGCGATTTGGAGAATTCAGTTGACCTTGATCCATGTTTTGGACTGTGGGAGGAAACTGGAGAACTCTGAGCAAGCCCATGCGGACACGGGGAGAACATGGAAACTCCACCCAGATTGGGATTCGAACCGGGAATCCCTAGCGCTGAGAGGAGAACAAGCCAACCACTAAGCCCTATTGGTGTACATTTTTGGGCTAATTTCGGGCTAAGGTTTACTTTTTATTACGATGACTTTGAAGGGACAGACTGTAGAGGCATTTGGTACACCCAAATAAACTGTTAAGAATCTCATTCCAATATTATTAGAAGAATTATATTTGCCTTCTTATCTAACATTTATAAAAAGCTTATGAGAATGTTTCTGAGAATCTTTGCTTGTTCATCTAATTAAGTGTATGAGGTTAAACACTAATAGTAGACAAGTAGGTCTTGCTATTCCAACTTGTAATTTGTTTGTAATGGGTACAGTATTATATTCAGACCCCTGTCTCATAGCACAGCATGGACGTGGGCTCTGAAGAACCGTAGACCCCATAACATGGGCCAGAACACTAAGACCAAATTAAATAATTAAGAATGTAAAAATTCATCCATCTATTATCTTCCACTTCATCCTCTATTAGGGTCGCAGGGGGTTCCCCATGCCTATCCAGGGGAGAACGTTTCAGGTACTGGGGAGATAGACCCAGGACAGGGTGCCACTCTATTACTGGGCACACACTCACTCACACAGACACACACACACACACTCTATGTGGGGCAATTTGGAGAAATCATGTTCTTATCCACTGTAAGAGAAAACCCACGTGGGCACAGGAAGAACATAGAAACTCCACCCAGGTTGGGGTTCGAACCGATAATACCTAGTGCTGAGAGGAGAATATGCCAACCACTAAGCCACCGTGCCGCCCTGAATGTAAAAATTATAATTCATAAAGACCTTGAAGATGATGTGAGGCAGGATGCAGGCCCTATTTTCAGGTCAGTGCTGCTGGCCTAACATACTTCAGAGAACATTCACTCTCTTTTGTAAATGAACTAACAGAAAAACAGAAACTGCTGACTCGGCACGGAACATTTTTTATTTTGTGGGGTGGGGATTTTTCCTGAGCTTGGCGCTGGGCCATCTGCATTTCCTCTATGTCAGCTTGTCAAAATCTAGCTGGCTGCTACCGCTGCGTGTGGTCATGGGCAGTTGCATGTGCAGGGCATCTCACACCACAGGGGGTATATTTAGGAAGAGGCAAGCTTTAAGTCATTTAGTTGAATTGGCTACAAATACAGGAAAATAAGTCCTGGGGTTCTTTTGAAGAACGCTTACTGTGAAAATTACAGCTGCAGCAAAATAGCAAGTGCTGATTTGGAGCCCAACACTAAAACAACTTTTCAAAGCTAGCATTTTTAATCAATTCAGTTCAGGAATCATCCCTTATTAAACATAGCATTAAATAAGGTTTGTATATACAGGGTTGCCAGTCCTTCACGTGCAGGGTTACTCTGTTAGATTTCTGGTTTGTACTGTATAATGAGACATGGATTATGCTTTTCTTTCTGGAAATATTATAAGGGGTGGTTTCCCCATGCCGGGTGGCACGGTGGCTTAGTGGTTAGCATGTTCTCCCCTAAGCAATAGGGATTCCCGGTTCGAATTCCAATCTGGGTGGAGTTTCCATGTTCTCCCCGTGTCCAAGTGGATTTCCTCCCAGAGTCCAAAAACATGGATTAAGGTCACTTGAATTATCCAAATTGCCCCATATAGAGTGTGTTTGTGTGAGTGTGCGCCCAGTGATGGACTGCCCCTCTGTCCTGGGTGTATCTTCCCAGCGTTCTCCCTTGGATAGGCATGGGCAACCCCTCCTGCGACCCTAGTAGAGGATAAAGCGGAAGATAATGGCTGGATGGATGGTACCCCATGCCCATCCAGGGAGAGCGGTTCGGGTGCTGGGTAGATACACCCAGGACAGGGCGCCAATCTATTGCTGGGCACACACTCACACAGTATGAGTTAATTAATTTTAAACTAAATAATTTTTAAAAATGACCCTTAAACTTATCCGTCTTAGTGGTTAGCATGTTGGACTCGTGCCGGGGATCCAGGTTCGAATCCCAATCTGGATGAGTTTCCATGTTCTCCCCGTGTCCGCGTGGGTTTCCTCCGGGTTCTCCGGTTTCCTCCCACAGTCCAAAAACATGGATTCAAGATAAATTGAATGCTCTGAATGTGATTGATTGATTGTGCCCAGCAATTTATTGACATCCTGTCATGGGTGTGAGAACGGATCTGCTCAGCGTCCAAAAAGTTCTCTCCCACAGGAAATACCCCCCCCCCCTGCAAACCTATGGGGACGATGGTGATAATGAATGAATAATTTTTTACAAATGCCTGACTTGAAGCTTTGTAAACACAAGCAGCCATATCAGCATGTAGACAGAAGTGTTGGTCAAACAAATTTCCCTAAAGGCCATTCCGGCATTTTAGAGACTTGCTTAAGGTCACTCTATCGGTCATTGTTTACACTACCTCTGTCCATGTAGCTAGATATTTGCTTGTGGCTCACATCATTCAGCAAACACCTGCGTCTTCCCTTAAGCAGCAAAACCGACTTATTGCAGCAACTCTACCTTCCGGAGCCGAACACATTAAAGTATAAACAATCCCATCCGTCATAAGTAGCACTCTTCAGAACATCTTAAATTCAGCTTATGTCTTTGAAAAAAAAATTGAAGTGGATGCAGATAAAGTGCAATATTAGAAGTGATGTGTAAAGTAGGTCAGAAGAAGACATCAGAGTGGGGAAGAGTGTTATCCCATTAGGAATGGCAAAAGTACACCATCAAAAGAAGTTTGCGAATTTGGGGCACTACATGAGTTGAATTCAGGATCACTCAACACTGACAGAATCCTTAAATGAAGGCAGGTGTTGCCAGATCATGGGGAAATTACATAATGCCTAATGATATTTATTTAAGAAGAAAATACGGTAAAACTTTCTATAAATCTGGTGTTCATAATGCATTATAAGTGCATTTATAAAGTATCCATAATGCTTTAACATTTGTCATAAGCCTTTGTTAGAGTACATAGATATACGTAATTACTGCAAAAAAGTGTTTGACATAAGATTTGACATAAGGCTTCCATCCATCCATCCATCCATCCATCTTCCGCTTTATCCTCTATTAGGGTGGGGGGGAGGTTCCCCATGCCCATCCAGGGGAGAACCTATCGGCGCTGGGCAGATACACCCAGGACAGAGCGCCAATCTATCACTGGGCACACTCACTCACACTCTATATGGGGCAATTTGGAAAATTCATTTGACTTTGATCCATGTTTTTGGACTGTGGGAGGAAACCGGAGAACCTGGAGGAAACCCACACGGACACGGGGAGTACCCGTGATCCACCCAGATTGGGATGTGAACTGGCAATCCCTAGGGCTGAGAGGAGAACATGCTAACCACTAAGTGACATAAGGCTTTATAACACAAAATGTATAGTATGTATATAGTGCATTATAATATGAACTGAGTTTCCATGTTCTCCCTGTGTCGGCGTGGGTTTCCTCCGGGTTCTCCGGTTTCCTCCCACAGTCCAAAAACATGGATCAAGTCAAGGAGGTCTCCAAATTGCCCCATATAGAGTGTGTCTGTGTGAGTGAGTGTGTGCCCAGCAATAGATTGGCGCCCTGTCCTGGGTGTATCTGCCCAGCGCCCGAAACGTTCTCCCCTGGATGGGCATGGGGAACCCCACCGCAACCCTAATAGAGGATAAAGCGGAAGATAATGGATGGATGAATAATGCATTATATCACTTTGTGTTTTAAAGCCTTATGGCATGTTCTCATAATACTTCATGTGTGTGGTTATGTACATATATGGACATTAACAAAGGCTTATGATTTAGGTAAAATGTTACCGAAATTGTATTATCCCTACGTGCCTTTTAGATTTGCATACACAGCTATTTTTGTTCATACCCTCAAGGCATGAAGAAATGCGGTTGCATAAAAATCTTCATCTAATTATACAGCGAGGAGAACAACATTCAACGTGTTTGATTTGTTGGATTATGGATGTATTTCTTTATGCATTCTTGTACTCATTAATATGTATTTAGAAGCCTTAAATAGCTGAGCAGTTCTGTGAAAACTTGTTCCTCTGAAGCTCGGTTCATGTTTATCTTCAAACCAGCTTTCTAAGATCTGTTTCTAAATGGATGCCTTGGATAATTCAAAGCATTTGCAACTTTAAATGCGGATGCCTTCTGTTTTTGTCTGTCTCCTGGTGTCAGGTGATGCTTAAATATTTATTTACAACATAGAAAATGTTAGGAATGATAACCATCCCTTTTATTAAGTCATCACTGTATTTTACTAACTAAAGATGTGTCTAAATTTGTTATGTTATTAGGTTATTATAGACTGAATACATTTGCATTGTATGAAATTAAATAAGAAAAAAAAAAGTTAGTTTTACTAATAGTGCAATACAGCAACAAGCCATGATGAGAAAATGGAGACACAGTTCTCACACATGCATTTCCTTGTGCTTTCGGATTTTCTGATAATGAATTAATTTATTGGGTATACAACAATTTTTTTTTATTTTGGTTTTTGGTCAATTTGGAGAAAAGTTTTAGTTTCTGTTATTTGTAAACTTCAATACAAATACACTCAAATTGTAATATACAAAATGTATTTAAAATGTATAGAAAATACAAATAATACAAATTGTACACTCTTCTGTACTCCATTCTGTAGTAACCGCGTGTGCTACTGCTGGGTTTATGTTTGTCCTTTGAGTTTTTTTGTTTTTTTTTTTAGAAAAAGGTTGTGTTGGCATGGTTTTATGAGTTTTACTTATTTGTGGGATTTGTTGTTTACAGACAGTACGTCCGGGATAAGGTTATTGGTGTCATGGGTCTAAAACCCACAGGGCGTTACTGTGAAGGCACTCGTTCCAGAGGACTCAGAGCCTGCAGGTATATCTGCTCGCACTTTTGGTTGTTTAGTTTAATTGGTGTGTGTGTGTGTGTGTGTGTGTGTGTGTGTGTGTGTGTGTGTGTTTACGCTGTTTGACAGAGGGAAGCTGATAAGCACTATCCTTGACTGGGAGGACTCACTGCCAGATCGGGATCTGAATCGTGCCGATGAGGCCAGCAGGTAGTGTGCATGCATTGCGTGAGTGTGTGTGTATATATATATATATATATATATATATATATAGCACGTTCTCCTCTCAGCACTAGGGAACTAGGGATTCCCGGTTCGAATCCCCATCTGGGTGGAGTTTCCATGTTCTCCCCATGTCTGTGTGGGTTTCCTCCGGGTTCTCCGGTTTCCTCCCACAGTCCAAAAACATGGATCAGGTCAATTGAATTCTCCAAATTGCCCCATATAGAGTGTGTATGTGTGAGTGAGTGTGTGCCCAGCGATAGATTGGCACCCTGTCCTGGGTGTATCTGCCCAGCTCCCGAAACGTTCTCCCCTGGATGGGCATGGGGAACCCCACCGCGACCCTACTAGAGGATTAAGCAGGAGATAATGGATGAATAATGAATATAATATGTATATGTATATAACTGTCACATGTTGGAGACACAATAAGGATCAGAGACAAGATTTTAGAGATTTTCAATCTTTAAAGTTGTGTGCTTGGCATAACCTCTAATCCTCTACATTATTTTGACTAATGCTAATTTTTATATAAATGAAATGCTTAGATTGACCTAGTTATATCTAACTTTCCTTGTGTGAGTCATACTTTGCAAGTTATTGCAGAGGCTATTCCCTAGAACTGCAACTGGTGATGTTATTGCAGTAAGGTGTGTCTTTTTTGTGGCTCTGCTAAAAATTCATAAAAAGGTTTTAGTGAAAAGCTTTTAAATTCATAACACAACTCTGTCAATTCAGATAAAATGTGTGGTCTCCTTATGTATAATTATATATGTATATGAATTATTTTATTCTAGTTATTTTGTTCATTTGTTCACTAGGATTGGGGGTGGGATTTCCCATGCCCATCCAGGGGAGAATGTTTAGGGTGCTGGGCAGATACACCCAGGACAGGGTGCCAATAGGGGCAATTTAGCACAGCAGATTTACCTTGAATTCATGGTTTTGGACTGTGGGTGGAAACCGGAGAAAACCCACACGGAAACGGGGAGATCATGGAAACTCCACCCAGAATGGGATTCAACCTGGAATTCCCCAGTGCTGAGAAATGAACGTGCTAACCACTAATCCACCGTGCCGCCCCACACCCCTACTTATTTATTATTATTATATCCATCCATTATCTTCTGCTTTATCCTCTATTAGGGTCGCGGTGGAGGTTCCCCATGCCCATCCAGGGGAGAACGTCACGGGCGCTAAGCAGATACACCCAGGACCAATCTATCACTCACACAAACACACTCTATATGGGGCAATTTGGAGAATTCACTTGACCTTGATCCATGTTTTTGGGCTGTGGGAGGAAACCGGAAAATCCGGAGGAAACTCATGTGGAAGTGGCAGTAAAACCCCAAAACCAAACCAAGCTGTAGGAAATTACACAGAGTTCAGTTTTGACTTTATTACTTCACAGCAATTGTTTCCAAAACTTGAGGCTTGTCCAAATGTTCTTAAGCTTGTTTTAAATACTGATTGTGCAAACACTGCTGGCAGGATCTTGGCAGTCATATGGACTTCTGATTTGCCTATCTTTGCCAGCAGTTCTAACTGAGAGTTTGTTTTGGTTCTTGATGTCTGCAGTTCCCTCTAACTGCTATTTTAATGAAAATACATTTTTTCTGTGATAACCACAAACTCAAGCTCTTGGCTGTCTACATAAAGCATTTTATTGCCTCATGGACATTAACTTCTTTTGTTTAAAGTTGCCATGAGAGGAACATGGCTGCTGAATGCTAGTGCAGATAAGTCACAGAATTTATAACTTGCAAATTGATTTCAGTTGCTCATTAGAGTTGATGACATGCTTCAGGGCTGATTTGCCAATCAAAGTTTGAAACATTGACAAAATGAAAATCTAAAGGTTTGCATTGGTTACTCTGTCCAAACTTTCTTTGTCTCCAAAATTTACCACTGTAGAAAGTGGTAAATCAAGAAAACTGATGTATCCAGTTATTTAAATTTTTATATATATACAATTTTATATATATATATATATATATATATATATATATATATATATATATATCACAATTGGTAATGGGGCACGGTGGCTTAGTGGTTGTTCAACTCTCAGCGCTAGGGTTTCCCAGTTCGAATCCCAATCTGGGTGGAGTTTCCATGTTCTCCCCGTGTCCGCGTGCGGGCCCCCCCCCCCCCCACCGAGTTCTCCGGTTTCCTCCCACAGTCCAAAAACATGGATCAAGGTCAATTGAATTCTCCAAATTGCCCCATATAGAGTGTGTGTGTGAGTGTGTCCCCAGTGATTGATAGTCGCCCTGTCCTGTGTCCTGGGTGTATCTGCCTAGCACCCAAAACGTTCTCCCCTGGATGGGCATGGGGAACCCACTCGCGACCTTAATAGAGGATAAAGCGGAAGATAATGTATTGATGGACTAATTAGTGGAATTATGATCTACGAATGATTTAATCTTTCTTTAAATTAATTTATTCATTTATTATTTTCTGCTTTATCCTCTATTAGGGTCGCGGTGGAGGTTTCCCATGCCCATCCAGGGGAGAACGTTTTGGGTGCTGGGCAGATACACCCAGGACAGGGCGCCAATCTATCGCTGGTCACACACTCACACACACACAGACACGCACACAAACACACTCTACATGGGGCAATTTGGAGAACTCTGTTGACTTGATCCATGTTTTTGGACTGTGGGAGGAAACCGGAGAACCCGGAGGAAACCCACGCGGACACGTGGAGAACATGGAAACTCCACCCAGATGGGGATTTGAACCA
>JAFMOD010000781.1:3103387-3113897 GCA_019802435.1 Corydoras maculifer
TGTTCTCCCCGTGTCTGCGTGGGTTTCCTCCGGGTTCTCCGGTTTCCTCCCACAGTCCAAAAACATGGATCAAGTTAATTGAATTCTCAAAAATTGCCCCGTTTAGAGTGTGTTTGTGTGAGTGAGTGTGTGCCCAGCGATGGATTGGCGCCCTGTCCTGGGTCTATCTGCCCAGCGCCCGAGACGTTCTCCCCTGGATGGGCATGGGGAACCCCACCGCGACCCTAGTAGAGGATAAGCGGGAGATAATGAATGAATGAATGAATGAATGTTTTGCTATGTTTTGATGTGTTATTTAAAAAATAAAACTGGGAAAGGCGGCACGGTGGCTTAGTGGTTAGCACATTCGCCTCTCAGCGCTAGGGATTCCCGGTTCGAATCCCCATCTGGGTGGAGTTTCCATGTTCTCCCCGTGTCTGCGTGGGTTTCCTCCGGGTTCTCCGGTTTCCTCCCACAGTCCAAAAACATGGATCAAGTTAATTGAGTTCTCAAAATTGCCCAATTTAGAGTGTGTATGTGTGAGTGAGTGTGTGCCCAGCGATGGATTGACGCCCTGTCCTGGGTCTATCTGCCCAGCGCCCGAGACGTTCTCCCCTGGATGGGCATGGGGAACCCCACCGCGACCCTAATAGAGGATAAGCGGAAGATAATGAATGAAAAACTGGGAAATCAGATAATTGTTGCTTGACAGTTTGAACCGCAAGTCTTGGGAAGGCTGCGTCCTTTACGCAGGGGATGATTATACACTCCATCCAGCCGTTATCTACCATTATCCGGGTCGCGGCGGCAGCAACCTTAGTAAACAAGCCCAGAGCCTATTCTCAGCTTCTTCTTTTAGCTCTTCAGGAGGCGTTTAATGACTCAGACCAGCGAGAGACATAATCTCCATCTTGTCCTGGTCTTCCTCGTGGTCTCCTGCCTAGATGCCCATAACATGCCCAGAACAGCACAGCAGGGAGGCATCCGGTAAGCATCCAAACTTTAAACTGTATATTTCATCTGCACAACATGCTTTCTTATCATTTTTTTTTCTCTTATGTTAAAATTAAATACATTCAGCTTAATCCATTCATAATCCATCCATCAATTATCTTCCGCTTTATCCTCTATTGGGTGGGGGGGGACACTTCCCCATGCCCATCCAGGGGAGAGAATGTTTTGGGCGCTGGGCAAATACACCCAGGTCAGGGTACCAATCTATCACTGGGCACACACTCACACAGACACACTATGTGGGGCAATTTAAAGAATTCAATTGACCTTGATCCATGTTTTTGGACTGTAGGAGGAAATCAGAGAACCCGGAGGAAACCCACGCGGACACGGGGAGAACATGGAAACTCCACCGAGATTGAGATTCGAACCGAGAATCCCTAGTGCTGAGAGGAGAAAATGCTAACGACTAAGCCACCGTGCCGCCTTATTATTATTATTATTATTATTATTAATAAACAAAGACAAAGAGACAGTAAACTCCATGAGTTTCTCTGTTGTACTAGATTGTAATGGATTGTATTCTCAGATACCTCTTCTAGCTCTTCAGGAGGCGTTTAATGACTCAGCCCAACCGAGAGACATAATCTCCATTTGTCCTTGTCTTCCTCGTGGTCTTCTCCTGATTTAACATGCCCAGAACACCACAGCAGGGAGGCGTCCAGTCAGCATCCAGACCAGATGCCTGAACTACCTCTCGGCGTGAAGGAGCAGCGGCTGTACCTCCCGTATGACCAAACTCCTTACCCTGTCTCTAACGGACAGTCCGGCCACTCTGCGGAGAAAACTCTTTTTATCTGCTTATATCTGTGATCGGGCGGTACGGTAGCTTAGTGTTTAGCATGTTCTCCTCTCAGTGCTAGGGATTCCCGGTTCGAATCCCAATCTGGGTAGAGTTTCCATGTTCTCCCCGTGTCTGTGTGGGTTTCCTCTAGGTTCTCCGGTTTCCTCCCACAGGACTGACCTGTGGTAACATTCTATTCATTTATGAGAACTTCGATGGATGCTGGAACAGAAAAGGGCCTTCCCCAAACTGTTTCCATAAGGCATACAGTTGCATTACATTTAGTCGTTTAGCAGACACTTTTATCCAAAGCGACTTGCAAGGTGAGCACAGGGTTAATCACAACTTCCCTGGAGCAATGAGGGTTAAGGGTCTTACTTAAGGACCCAAATTGGAAACTTCAGTGGACCTGGGGTTTGAACCCCCAACCTTCAGATTGAAAGCCCAACACCCTAACCACTGATCTACCACGCCCTATACAGTTGTCCAGATCACATGGCTGGTGATGAATGTTATTACACCGGTGATGGGACTAAATCACCTTAATGATTAGAAGGTCTGTCCACTGTACGCATCACACAGCTTGGGTTTGTAATGTGAACAGTGGCATGATTGCTGGCACTCAGCAGCAGACTGATGTATAGAGATCCAGGTTTTCTGTTTCTCCTGACTTTACAAAACCTCTTTAGAATATAGGTCCTGATGAAGGTCAGTTTCAGGTATAAAGATACAGATCCTATACAGTCACCATGGGAACTTCATTCATAAGAAACTGTGTATTATATTAAATCCTACTATTGATTGCAAACTTTTAAATGTGTATTACATCTGCACAACACGTTTTCTTATAAAAAAAAACAACCCTTTATTTTATATTAAAATTAAATACGTTCAGATTTATCCATTTATTATTCCATCCATTATCTTCCGCTTTATCCTATAGCAGGGTCGCGGGGGGGTTCCCCATGCCCCTCCAGGGGAGAACATTTTGGGCGCTGGGCAAATACACCCAGGACAGAGTGCCAATCTATCACTGGGCACACACTCACATACACAGACACACTCTATGTGGGGCCATTTGGAGAATTCAATTGACATGATCCATGTTTTTGGACTGTGAGGAAACCGGAGAACCCGGAGGAAACCAAATCGGACACGGGGAGAACATGGAAACTCCACCCAGATAAGGGTTTCAAACCGGGAATCCCTAGTGCTGAGAGGAGAACATGCTAACCACTAAGCCACCGCCCCCATTTATTATTATTTTTGTTATTATTACTAAACAAAGACATAAGGAGATGGTATACTCATTTTATCCTAATTGGGGTCACTGAAGAAAAACCAAAACTCCTTTCAAAGGTCGAGTCAATTTCAGGACACACAGACATCTATCAGTTCATATGTTTTAGAGTAATTCATCCATCCATCCATCCATTATCTTCCGCTTTTTCCTATATCAGGGTTGCGGGGGGGTTCCCCATCCCCATCCAGCGGAGAACTTCTTTGGTGCTGGGCAGATACACCCAGGACAGGATGCCAATCTATCACTGGATACACATTCACTCACACAAACACACTATATGGGGCCATTTGGAGAATTCAATTGACATGATCCATGTTTTTGGACTGTGGGAGGAAACTGAAGAAACCCGGAGGAAACCCACGCGGACACGGGGAGAACATGGAAACTCCACCCAGATTGGGATTCGAACCGGGAATCCCTAGTGCTGAGAGGAGAACATGCTAACCACTAAACCACTATGCCTCCTGTTAATTCATCATATGTTTCTAAATTTCTGTCTTTTTTTCTAATTTTAAGCAACTTTAAACAGAATATACAAATAAATTAAGTAAATGTTACCAAATGAGGCCAAGTGAGTCGGAGCAGAGCCAGTGTACTTCTGCTTTGAATCAGCAGCCGAGCAGATGTCTGGGCTTGGCACGTGCATACGGCGGTTCACTGCAGACGGAATGATTGCCCCACTGTGATGAACATCCCAATTACTATTTACCGCATGATGAGTGCCTTTTCAGACAATTTCATCACGTGAATGCTACTTTTTGCCTCTTAAATGTCATTTAACTTAAGAGCTGGCTCATGCCTCGAGCATGGTTCACTGGAGGATCAGAATTTGCTGCAGATTTCATTTTACAGAGGATACATTTTTGTAATTAATATTTATTTTGAGATGACATAGAAAGCAAGCACATAAATGATTTAATGCATTTTTAACTGATGTGTTTTCATAAAACATACAAAATGATCCTGGAAAATTTAGCTGTGAAATAGAATCGTCACCCTGGCTTAAAATGATTAATGAAATGTTGGTGACTGATTGGTGTAAGTGAATCGGTATTCTTATGCATTCTCTGCAGTTTATCACTCAGGTTTGCCATGATGTTAAGGTCAAAGTCTGATCCAAACTCTAATCACAAGGCGAAGAATTTCCATTCATCCATTATCTTCCGCTTTATCCTATATATTAGGGTTGCGGAGGGGGGGATCTGGGCAGATACATCCAGGACAGGGCACCAATCTATCACTGGGCACACACTCACTCACACAAACACACTCTATATGGGGCAATTTGGAGAACTCAATTGACTTGATCCATGTTTTTGGACTGTGGGAGAAAACCGGAGAACCCGGAGGAAACCCACGCGGACACGGGGAGAACATGAAAACTCCATCCAGATGGGGATTCGAACCAGGAATCCCTTGTGCTGAGAGGCGAACGTGCTAACCACTAAGCCACCGTGCCACCCACAAATAATTTCCTTTAGTTAAAATATTGTTAATCTGATGCCTTATGTCTGATAGGCAGAACCTTTCATTTCTTTTAAACAGGTCTGCAACCCAGGGTGGCACGGTGGCTTAGTGGTTAGCATGTTCTCTTCTCAGCACTAGGGATTCCCGGTTCAAATCCCAATCTGGGTGGAGTTTCCATGTTCTCCCCATCTCCGCGTGGGTTTCCTCCCATAGTCTAAAAACATGGATCAAGTCAATTGAGCTCTCCAAATTGCCCCATATAGAGTGTGTCTGTGTGGGTGAGCGTGTGCCCAGTGATAGATTGGCGCCCTGTCCTGGGTGTATCTGCCCAGCGCCTGAGACGTTCTCCCCTGGATGGGCATGGGGAACCCTAATAGAGGATAAAGCAGAAGATGATGGATGGATGGATGGATGGATGGATGGATGTTCAAATCCCACAAGCAAACAGTATATCAGTTTAAATGTTATTACATCATAATTGCCATACAGACTGAATTCAGCAAATAAAGCAAAGTAAAGATCCTAAAGAATAAATGGCCATAAAGTGTCATAAAGTTTTAAAAACAAGATCAGTTGTTCCTGATCACTTACTAACTGTAATTCATTCACCAGCATTGATGCTGGTGGGAATCAGAACTTCTCAACATGCTTATGGGGAGATTCAATATTTTAGCCATCAATCACATGGATTTGAATTATGCTTTCTAAAAAATTCTATGAGTTGGAGTAATCTAAACATTTTGCAAAGAGGACTTCTTTCAAAAGACAAAAGTTTTTTGACTCTGGAAACGTAAGAGCTAAGATATTTGAGAGGGTTTAATAAGTTATTTCTGAGAAAAATATAGAGTGGCTTGTGTGCTTTACTTTTGACTCTTATTATTTGATGATGAAAGCATAGTTTAAATCGATGTAGCGGGGTTAGACAATCCACAGAGAAATGATATATTTAAAGCTGACATGCATCCTGCCATCCATTATAAACTGTCAGCTTAGTTTGATCTCCTTTATAGCTGCACACTGTAGACCTCAAATTGAAATCCCACTTTAATGTTTCTATAAATTTAGAAATCAGCTTGGCGGCACGGTGGCTTAGTGGTTGGCGTTTGCCTCTCAGCGCTAGGGATTCCCGGTTCGAATCCCCATCTGGATGGAGTTTTTATGTTCTCCCCGTGTCTGTATGGGTTTCCTCCGGGTTCTCCGGTTTCCTCCCACAGTCCAAAAACATGGATCAAGTCAATTAAATTCTCCAAATTGCCCCATATAGAGTGTGTCTGTGTGAGTGAGTGTGTGCCCAGCGAAGGACTGGTGCCCTGTCCTGGATGTATCTCCCCAGCGCCAGAGACGTTCTTCCCTGGATGGGTATGAGGAACCCCCCCACCCACGATCCTAATAGAGGATAAAGCTGAAGATGATGGATGGATAGAAGTCAGCTATGTAAAAATATTAAATACTGCGTCTGGATTTCTAGATGAGTTTGGGCTGTAATTTCAAGCAGCATAGGACACCTACCAAAAATACTAATTGAGAATGAGATCTTTAAGGTTTGAAAGTGTAAATAAAAGGGCCTGGTAGCTCAGTGGTTAGGGCATTAGGCTATGAATCCGAAGGTTGTGGGTTTAAACCCCTTTGTTATTTTGTTATTTAAGCCGGCATGCTCTCTCATCTGCGAGAGAGCTTCAACTACGTTACAGGTCTGTTCTATGTGTTATGTTGGTTTATTTACTGGTTTAAGAAAAAAATCTGTTGTCTTTAGAACCTTCTGCTGGTTTCTGTGTGCTTATCACTATACTTACCTGGACCCTATGTGACTATGGCATCATAAAGAAATTTTAAGCTTATGCCCAAACACCCAAACTTTATTCAACCTTTTTGTCTGGAGAGTATCTGGAAAGGATGTGGGGCTGTAAAATTGCGGTGCGTAACTCTTCTGGGGCAAGTTTTATCCTGCAGCTCAGCCCTCTCAGCAGTGAAAGTGTGTGTGCATGGATGACTGGAAGGTTCTACTTTCGTAGAAGCAGGAGGGCCGCTTTGATCCTGAGCATGAAATTTTACTTATAGGATGGAGCCGAGCTACGCAGTGGGGGTTTGAATCCGAAGGCACACAGGACGTTTGATCTGAGCGTACGTAAGCAAACTGTAACCCTGTTCAGGAAGCCGTGGCAGATACCGCTGTTAACAACGGGAACACCTTTAACCTGTCTCCCTTCCTCACTCTCCTCTCTCTTTCTCTCTCTCTCTCTCTCTCTCTCTCTCTCTCTCTCTCTCTCTCTCTCTCTCTCTCTCTCACCTCCCTCGCGCATGCTGTATTTATTTGTATGTGTTACTAGAATAATCCCCATTGCTGGAACATTAGAACCTTACAGTTTGTATTCACTTCCTATCTATCTGATAGACAGCCAGATAGATAAACAGAAACAATCTTGTAATTGTCTTCATTATGGGCGGCACAGTGGCTTAGTGGTTAGCATGTTCTCCTCTCAGCACTAGGGATTCCTGGTTCGAATCCCATTCTGGGTGGAGTTTTTATGTTCTCCCCGTGTCCGTGTGGGTTTCCTCCGGGTTCTCCGGTTTCCTTCCACAGTCCAAAAACCTGGATCAAGGTCAATTGAATTCTCCAAATTGCTCCATATAGCGTTTTTCTGTGTGAGTGAGTGTGTGTCCAGTATGAGTGAGTGCATATACCCAGTGCCAGAAATCTGGATGCCCTAGATGAGCATGGGGAGCCCTCCATGACCCTTAATAGAGGATAAAGCAGAAGATAATAGATGGAATGGATGGATGTCTCATTAATTATCCATTTATCCATAATCCATCCTTTATCTTCCGCTTTATCCTCTATTAGGGTCACGGGGGGGTTCCCCATGCCCATCCAGGAGAGAACATCTCGGGTGCTGGGCAGGTACACCCAGGACAGGACGCCAATCTATTGCTGGGCACTCACTCACACAGACATGCACACACACACACTCTATATGGGGCAATTTGGAGAACTCAATTGACTTGATACATGTTTTTGGACTGTGGGAGGAAACCGGAGAACCCGGAGGAAACCCACGCAGACACGGGGAGAACATGGAAACTCCACCCAGATGGGGATTCGAACCGGGAATCCCTAGTGCTGAGAGGCGAACGTGTTAACCACTAAGCCACCGTGCCGCCCACAGAGTGAATATAAAATATATAAAATAACTGTGGACCAAATTGTATTCTTGTGATATGTGCTGGAATAGCACGTCTAAAACTGCCAAGAGCAATATAAGTGTCAAGCAAATGTAGCATTGTGAAATGTTTCACTGGGATTTGTAACTCATCTAATAAGTTGTATTTCTACCATCAGCATCCCTAACAAGAGTTTATTTAAAGTTCATTGCAGACTGCAGTTGAATTTCATTATCTCGCACAACATCCAAGTGACGCACTCGGTAAAGAAACAGTATTGTGCTCAGAAACTAGGTCAATTATAAACATATTCTTGTTGTGTTCTCCACAACCTAATTTTACTACTATAAACAAACTCCACCAAATTCTTTGTTTCAGATTCGATAGGACAATTGGAACATCAAAAAAAAAATGTTAAATGCCAAAAGAAATTAATCTTGACCCAGATTTTTTTCACTCCCTTACTTACTCCCTCCTCCATAATACACCTGTTTTTCTGAGCCTTAAAGTGTCTTATTTTCATTAAATTGCACAACCATTCATTCATTCATTCATTATCTCCCACTTCATCCTATATCAGGGTCGCGGGGGGGTTCCCCATGCCCATCCACGGGAGACCGTCTCGGGCGCTGGGCAGATAGACCCAGGACAGGGCGCCAATCCATCACTGGGCACACACTCAGTCACACAGACACACTCTATATGGGGCAATTTTGAGAATTCAATTGACTTCATCCATGTTTTTGGACTGTGGGAGGAAACCGGAGAACCCGGAGGAAATCCACGCAGACACGGGGAGAACATGGAAACTCCATCCAGATGGGGATTCGAACCGGGAATCCCTAACGCTGGGAGGCGAACGTGCTAACCACTAAGCCACCGTGCCGGCCTTGCACAACCATGTACTATGAAATGAACCCATAACAAAAATAATGTTGTTTAAATAAACAATCATAATGACAATAATAATGACACCATTCATCCACCCATTCGTTATCTTCCGTTTTATCCTTTACTAGGGTTGCAGGCAGTTCCCCATGCCCATCCAGGGATGAATGTTTCGGGTGCTGGACAGATACACCCAGGACAGGGAGCCAATCTATTGCTGGGCAGCCTTGGTTAATAATCCTTAACATCTTTAATTGCAGATGTTTTGTTGGATTTGATTCTTATCATATATAGTGTAAGTAGATTCATTCATTCATTCATTATCTTCTGCTTGATCCTCTATTAGGGTCGCGGGGGGGGTCCCCATGCCCTTCCAGGGGAGAACGTTTTGGGCGCTGAGCAGATACACCCAGGACAAGGTGGCAATCCATCTCTAGACTGTGGGAGCAAACCGGAAAACCCTGAGAAAACTCATACAGACACGGAGAGAACAAAGCGCTGAGAGGTAAATGTGCTAACCACTAAGCCACTAATAATATGACTCATAATTAACGTTTTTATAACATATAAATCCTGTGTTACTCCAAGGAACTACAAGTGGTTTTAACCAACTAAAGAAATGAATGCTTGTTTTTTTAATACAACAGTCATACACACCAAAAAAAACCATAAATGTATTCATACGTTAATCTACTTATGGGCGGCACGGTGGCTTAGTGGTTAACATGTTCTCCTCTCAGCGCTAGGGATTTCTGGTTCGAATCGCAATCTGGGTGGAGTTTCCATGTTCTCCCTGTGTCCGCGTGGGTTTCCTCCGGGTTTTCAGGTTTCCTCCCACAGTCCAAAAACATGGATCAAGTCAATTGAGTTCTCCAAATTGCCACATAGAGTGTGTTTGTGTGTGTGAGTGTGTGCCCAGTGATAGATTGGCGTCCTGTCCTGGGTGTATCTGCCCAGCGCCCGAAACGTTCTCCCCTGGATGGGCATTGGGAACCCCCTCACAACACTAATATAGGATCAAGTGGAAGAGAATAAATGAATGTATGAATCTACTTATACTATATATGATAGGAATCAAATCCAACAAAATATCTGTAATTAAAGATGTTAAGAATTATTAACCAAGGCTGCCCAGCAATAGATTAGCGTCCTGTCCTGGGTGTATCTGCCCAGCACCCGAAACATTCTCCCCTGGATGGGCATGGGGAACCCCACTGCGACCCTAATATAGGATAAAGTGGAAGATAATGGATGGATGAATAGATGGATAATTAATTAAGGCCTTATTTTTCTGATCAGTTTGATTCTGTATTTTCAGTAGCTGCAGCACTGAGTGAAGGCTAATGCCAAAAAGCAGAGAACAGCTATATAATGTAACAGTAGAAGTAAACCACTTATCTTTGCTACTGACAGCCTCGAAATGGGTTTATAAATGTTGGACAATATAAAAAAGATCATTACAGATATAGATCTGTGCATGTTTACCTCCGCAGCTGTAAAGAGAACATAGAAAATGATTGTTTATTCATCTTTAACTGCCTCCTACATTTTGTTTCTAATGCTTGTTTAAAATCAGCTCAGGTTCTGTTGATTGATTACTGATAGGGGAACACTTTCTGACATGTACAGAGGAAAAATCTTTTGTAAAGAAAATATTTTCTTCAGAATGTCTAAATCAGGCGGCACGGTGGCTTAGTGGTTAGCACATTCGCCTCTCAGCGCTAGGGATTCCCGGTTCGAATCCCCATCTGGGTGGAGTTTCCATGTTCTCCCCGTGTCTGCGTGGGTTTCCTCCGGGTTCTCCGGTTTCCTCCCACAGTCCAAAAACATGGATCAAGTTAATTGAATTCTCAAAAATTGCCCCATTTAGAGTGTGTCTGTGTGAGTGAGTGTTTGCCCAGCGATGGATTGGCGCC
>JAFMOD010000781.1:3124231-3144715 GCA_019802435.1 Corydoras maculifer
TCTAGTTATAAGTGACTTGTGACATAAAACCTTAATTGTTTGTGTTTAAAGAACACTTTTTATAAAAATGACTTTATAAGTGCTCATAACTGTTTATAAAAGCTTATAAGCTCTCTTTACAGGCACAAAGTAAAGTGTTGTTATTAATGACCTGTTTGGAAGAGACAGCATACATAGTAGTACATAACGACTTATAAAAGCTTATAAATGCTCTTTGCAGACTTTAATATTTAAACTTAAATAAGATATAACACTTTGCGCTATTGTACATTATGTACATTAACAAAAACTTATGACAAATGAACACTTTATAAAGCTATATAAATGCACTTATAATACATTATTGATATCGGATTCTTTGAAAGTGTTACCACAGCAATTTAAAAGAAAAGAATTTTAATAAAGCTTACCTTACTGCGTGTTACCTACCAAACGTTACACTATTGTTAAAAGTCTGTCCCTTCGTTTGGTTAAAGCACAGTGTTCAGTTTTGATACGTTTGGTTCATATCAGTTCGGTCATTTTTGTTTCAGCTGCTGGTTTCAAAACCAGAGTACCTTCCCTCGATGTTGCATGACATTTACAATGCAAGTAAAGCTATCTCTGAAGGTCCCACTTGTCGTGTTTAACGTTGCAATGCCAGCCCTCATGCAATTCTTCCCTTGATTGCACAGTAACAACTTTATATGGAGGTGAAATTAGCATTTGTCATGCATGTGCTTCATTTACAATAAGCCACATTACAGCCCAACGTCCATCTGGACAACAGCCAGACCTGAAGGAGCGTCTGCTACTTTTTTACCTCGCCGCAGTATTTTGGTCAGCGTGCATAATGATGGTGTTGCTCTGAGGAGCAGCTGCTTGAGGCTAGTGCGATACTCCTGCCGAATGAGGCAGTACAGCACTGGGTTGAGACAGCTGTTGGTGTGTGCAAGGCACACTGTGATGGGGAAAGCGTAGGCTTGCGCGTTGTAGAAAGCTTTGCTAAATGGCACAAGGTCAAACTTAATGAGCACACCCCAGAGCGTCAAAGCTTGATTGGGTAGCCAACACAAGAAGAAGGACAGGACCACGATGGTAACTGATCTAGTGACTTTCGATCGACGCTTATGCCGTCCCCGTTCACTGTCCGATCCAGGGAGGCCAGTGACACGCCGATGCAACACAAGTCGCAGCAGCAAGAGGTAGCAAACGCTGATGATAATCAGTGGGATGACAAAGCCTAGTAGGACTTTTTGGGTTTGATAGAGACCAAGCAACAGTTGTGGATCCCAACTTCCCAAGTCTGAGAAACGTACCAGGCACAGTTCATCATCCGACACTTGTGCTGTGGTCGAGTAGACAGCATGAGGCAGCGTGGCCACCAGAGAAACAAGCCAGATAGCCACGCTCGCCCACTTCACTTCCACTGAGGCTGTCCTAGGGCTGTGCATGTGCAGAGATGAAGCAAGTGAGCAGTAGCGTGCTACACTCATCGCCGTCAGAAAGAAGACACTGGCATACATATTCATAGTGGTGACCGAGCTAATAATCTTGCACATAACCTTCCCAAATGGCCACCGAAAGTCCAGTGCTGTGTCCACAGCCCAGAACGGCAAGGTCAGGACAAACTGCAAGTCCGTTACAGCCAGGCTCATGACAAAACAATTAATTGACGATTTTTTGAACCGATGGTGTGACTGAAGCAAATACAGTGCCAGCAAGTTGCCAACCAGCCCAAGAGCACACACCACCAGGTAAACAAGCGCAATGATGACGCGGAGAGCCATGCTTGAGCTGTCCCCGTACAGTTCTGGCATCGCCTCTTTGGATAAAAGCTGAAGCCAGCAGTGAATGGAGAGGTTGCGTTGGCTTCCTGCACTTCGGTTCCACAGATCATAGCCCTCTTCCAATCCACAGAGTCCAGAGATGAGCGATGAAGATGCACTGCTACTGTTGAGCTGCATAGCACTTTCCTGTCGTTAGAAACCTTTAGACATAAAACTCGGGTAGTTGTTCAGTTATGCAAAATCCACACAACTTTTCTTTTTCCTCAATACATCATTCGGAAAATTATTTTCCATTTTTTCATTTCTATGGAATAAAGGAGAAAAAAATATCCAAATAAAGAAGATGTCCTATCTGGTTCTTGCTTTCCTGCCACTTGAAGCTGAGTGATCTTGCACTGTGCTCACCCCACACTTTATAAGCACTGAGAGTGAGCGAGTGAGTGAGTGAGCAAGCTGGAGAGAGAAGAGAGACATGTGTGGCTCTGGCAGTATGTGTGCGCATGTGTGGGTGTTTGTGTGTGTGTGGGTGTCTGTGTGTGTGTGTGTGTGTTAATAATTATTATGGAGCATTTTAACAAATCCCATTCAGAAGACAAAAGGGGGGGAAAAATCAGCAATTTTGGCAAATGTGTTTATTTTTAGTACAGATGGATGGCTGGATTAATACGTGTGTGTGTGTGTTACATTTAGAATTAATTTATTATTATTATTATTATTATTATTATTATTATTATTATTATTATTATTATTATTATTATTATTATTATTATCCATCCATTCATTATCTCCCGCTTTATCCTCTATTAGGGTCGTGGGGGGGTTCCCCATGCCCATCCAGGGGAGAACGTTTCGGGCACTGGGAAAAAATACATAGACTCAATGGACGCCAATGGGCAGGACGCCAATCTATCACTTGGCACACACTCACTCACACAGACACACTCTATTTGGGGCAATTTGGAGAATTCAATAGAATTGATCTATGTTTTTGAATAGTGGGAGGAAACCCACGGGGAGAATATGGAAACTCCACCCAAATGGGAATTCAAACCGGGAATCCCTAGCGATGAGGGGAGAATATTTCGAAATACACTCAGGAGTGGGCACTAATCTATCGCTGGGCTCACACACCACATACATCTTGAATCCATGTTTTTTGGACTGTGGGTGGAAACCTATGCGGACACAGGGAGAACATGGAAATAACTTCTTTTATTATTTTATTATTACATAATTTCTTATTCTTTTATTATTATTTTTGCACTCTTGTTTTGTACATATATGAGTGTTCTTCTTCCATTCTCCAAAATCTCCTTCAAACCACTTTCATCAGTTTCACCCTCCAAACTTTCATTTTATCTAATGACTTTTCCTGCTGAGGTCCACACCCTCATCAGGAATGTCTAATCTCACATGCTCTTTCCTCCATCAATTCAATTAATGCGGCAACACTTTAAATTGCAACACTTATTATTTAGCAAGTTTTAGTTCATTCCATAATTATTTCAAACTACTTTAATATCCTTTTCCTCTGTGGGCGGTCTGTCTGGTCTAGTTCTTGATTATTTTTTGTCACTTGTTGCCAGAGGTCCACGTTTCTTTTGGTTGCTACTTTATCTCAACACCTTTTAATTTTCACAGTATAATTTAAATATACTGCATATGTGAAAATATATATTATTTATGTGTATTTATTTTTGATTTTACAGCTGTGTATGGTGGTGGTGGATTTATCATTTTGTGGCCTGTTTTCCTGGATACTTAAACTACAATAATTACTATGAATTTATTTTGTACACCGTTTATTTCAATCTGGAATGTGGGAAACACCATGGATAGGTTTCTATCCACAGACTAAACACATCCACACATGCATTCATGAAAAATGCATTCATACATCATCTCAAAAACACAGTATGAACATCTACTTACTTTTGTCATAGAAAAAAAGTAATCTAGTTAATAACACAACACTTATATAATATGTGCACATATATGTGTGCATTTTTACTTCTGAACTCTCATATTTTGCTTAGTGCTTGACAACAGAGTCTGTCATTTCTTTAGCATTATGGCACTTTTTTTTTACTTTATCTGTACAACAAGAAATATTAATCTTGCTGAAGATTCAAAGACTTTTAGCTGATTCCTCTCATCACGCTCTGCTAGGTTATTATGTCCCCATGTAAAACTGAACATGGATTTCCCTTTAAAATTAATGTAGCTAAAGAAAAAACGGAAAAGAGCCAAATATTGTCCTTATCAACCTAAAAGAAATTTAAATAAAAAAGAGGAGTGATGATAAATCTAGAAACTACTACATTCTGCTGAAGGTAAAGTCAAACATTCTGTAAAATGTGTTTCCCGCACTCTGGTGGGTGATGATTAGAGTTAAATGGGTTATAATATTACCAATTGTCAGATGTTTAGTGTGTTAGGTAGAATGTCCCCTATTTCAGAACCTTGTTTCTATAATGCGGCGGTAAGTTATTATAACATATATAACATATGTCCATGCAAAACTTTGCTGACTGCGGATGCCCAATCAACACCAAACTGCACAGAGATCTCTGTGGTTCTACTGGTAACGTGATATATAATAACTCTCTGACTGACAAAATCTATTTCTCATACAAATACATTCAGAAAAGTTGTTGATGCTTTTCTAAAGCTCTCAGTGCACATTTCACTGATGCTAGAACATCATCCATACTGCTCACAGCATGCTACCTGCGCTGCACTGAACAATTTGTAAAGTGTGTCAGCAGTAATGGCTTATCTACAAAACATAAAGTAATAAATTGTATTTCAAAATGGTAACAAGGGCACTGATGGTAAAGCGATTTGTAAAATTACATATGACAGTTAACCACATGGCAATCAGGAACCTATCACCATCCAGCCCTTCTACAACTTGAAAACAGCATCTTTATATTTGTTTTTTATAAGAATAACAGTCCTTTCATCAGCCACAAATTTTACCCACAGGTAAGCAGGTAGACTCTGAATACAACCCCTCTGAAAAGCTTTGATGGCAATAAAAAGCAAAGCAGTTCTCTGGATAAAATGCCACATTGAATTTTAAGACTTTGCTTCTTGCTTTTGTCTTCTCACCCAGAATACATAATTGAGTCTTTTCAGATCTCATGGAATCAATTCCTGTTTTTCTTCTGACACAGCCGGGACTCACACCACCCCAAAATGGCCATGTGCCCAGTGATTGGGTCACCATGCCATCCTGTTTGGTTGTCGCTTTGATTGTGAAAAGGGTCCATGTCAGCATATTCAGGTGTGATCTTGGAAATGACGGGAGAGGTCGTTTCCATCTGGCTGCTCGTGGAGAGGACTGGGGGTAGACCATGGGACTCCACCACAGAGCGTAGAGACCGTGACTGAACTAAAACAGGTAAATAAACAAGCACCTGAATTAGAAATACATTATTAATTCATTCATTATCTTTTGCCTGATCCTCTTTCCTAGGGTCGAGGAGGTCCCCCATGTCCATCCTGGGCGCTGGGCATATACACCCAGGATCGGGTGCCAATCCTTCGCTGGACAAAATTAAAAATATAATAATAGAGGTAACTCAGTTTCCTACAGGAATACATCTGTTGCTTAATATTTACTTATCTGATTGCACTATTAAAACTTAATTATTTTTTTCCTGTTGGTATGGAAAGAGAGAATATAAATATAAAATTTGTGTGTATATATATATATATATATATATATAGGGTGGCACATTGGCTTAGTGGTTATTCCCGGTTCGAATCCCCATCTGGGTGGAGTTTCCATGTTCTCCCCGTGTCTGCGTGGGTTTCCTCCCACAGTCCAAAAACATAGTTCAAGTGAAATGAGTTCTCCAAATTGCCCCATATAGAGTGTGTTTGTGTGAGTGAGTGTGTGCCCAGCGATAGATTGGCGCCCTGTCCTGGGTGTATTTGCCCAGCATCTGAGACGTTCTTCCCTGAATGGGCATTGGGAACCCCACCGCACCCTACTAGATGATAAAGTGGAAGATAATGGACGGATATATATATATTAATAGTATATTGGGATTCCAGTTTAAGGCATACATTATCACTGGTTTAAACACAAAACTAAATATTTTCTGCATTAGGTGTGAAGAATTGTTCTCCACTTTCTTAAACCAGTCATATTTTTATGAGACATTGGCTCGTGTATAAAAATATAAGCATTATAATATAAAATGTACAGCCTTTCACAGCTACCAGCTGATTTCAGAACGTCCTCCTTTATCCTTTAGCACCTCTTTAATAATCTAATTTATTTCTGTACTATTAATATCATGTTCTTTCTTGAATTTACTTCATACTTTTTCTTTATAAATCATTTAAAATTGTAATATAAGACAGAGTTGTTTTTATTTTAAAACTTCCTCCATGAGTTACAAAGTACTGGCATTGTTAAAGTTCATAAACCACCAAAAAAAAGATGGCTTTCCGAAAAATGTGTCAGTTTGAAGCCTTTGCGTGCAACAAAGGTCGTTATATGCGTCAAACTGCTAAGTGCCTGAAGATTTTAAAGGTCAGATAAATGTTTCTTATGGGTGCATGTGAAAAACTGACTGCTATAATGCCAAGATTCAGAAAAGCTTTGATTTCTGCTAATTCTGCACTATTTAAAAATAAATTAATTTGATGATGAAATAGTCTATTTACAATAATCCAAATTCATTCTACCATAGTAAATAAAAAATACACCAACTATTTACAACAATAACAATTTACTATGTTTCTTCTGTTTAATCATCTACTAGTGTTGAGGGGAGTTCTCTATATCCATCCAGGGGAGAATGTTTCAGGGCAGTCAATTCACCTTAAATCCATGTTTTATTTACTTTGGAAGGAAACCAGAGAACATGGAAAAACATGTGTGGACATGATGAGAACATGGCAAATCAGTGCCCCATCGTCAATTATTAATATTTATTTTAAATACTTACAAGCATTTAAATTTATCTAATTTTCTTACATTATTACCAAAAATGTTATCGTTTTCTCATAATAAAAAGCTGGTTTATTGACTGTTGGAGCCACTGCTGCTCAGCTGTACTGTATGTTTGAATTGTGTTTCACTTTAGATTTATTGAGAAGACAAATTGCATCTACAGCTAAAATGCAGACTCATTAGATATGATTTATTGGTATTAAAGCACATACCTTTGGCTGTGCTGAAGTCTGCTGGATCTCCAGTCTTACTGAAGGACACTGGTTGAAACCTGGGATATAGAATGAGAGAGAAAGATAGCACAAACACCTGGAGGACAAGAAGACCAACAAACTATTAGCATGATCTATTTCTCATAGCAGCTGCTTTATTTAATAACATATATAACTTATAATATATAAATAATAACCATTGTATGCTTTTATATATATATATATATATATATATATATATATATATATATATATATATATATATATATATATAAGCATACAATGGGGGGTTAAACCATTTTAAATAATACACAATTAATTACTTCTGTCTGTGTTTGGTTTTATTAAAATTAAATGTGACATTCAACCTTAAATAATATCAATGAACTATCAGTGTTATGGAAAGTATTTAAAGGAACGTTTAATGGAAAGTAAATATTTGTGGATGCTCTAATGATACCTACGTTTAAAAAAGCATATATATGGAAATACAATATATTATGCACAGTTATACATATCTTAATGACCCTATAATGTAACTGAATAACAGACTGCATATAAAGGTAGGACATGGCGTTAAAAAGTCATTACACTGCAAAACGCTAGTAAGGAGCGTAAATCATTGGTAGGGCATTTTTACATTTTAATTTCATCTGATTGGATCTGATCTTTATTCCAAACCAGTTATGAATTATTCCATCATATCAAGTCTTTTATATATAAGATAATAATGATGATTTTGCTCTACTCATTAATACACACTGCATCTAGGGCATGATGCATCATCGAGACATGAATACCAGAAAGCATAAAGTACTGCAATGCAGTGTATGGTGGATGTGAGTATTTGCCTCTTGTACCTGTGTGCCATTTAGCTCAGGAAATTTTTAATGCCACTGTATGTTATGCATATCCAATATTAGAAAGGTTGCCAGACATATTGTGGTGCAAAATTATATATATATATATATATATATATATATATATATATATATATATATATATATATATATATATATATATAGTTGGTTAAACTTGCTGTCATATCTTGATATCTAGTTTATACTAGTATTACTTTATAGTATTACTATATACATATAAAACATATCATTATATATAATCATAGATTGGATTACATTTTACTTCATTGTCATTACACATGTACAATAAGCAACAAATAATTGTTAAGCATCTAACCAGAAGTGCAAAGTGCAGAATGTACAGTAGATACAGTATATATAAACTATGGTTAATGTACATGTAATCATATTTAAGGGTAAACATGATTGTAGGTTAAATATGCATAAATAAAATTAGAATAAAATGACATGAAAAGAATAAAAAGACAATAAATATAGACATGATTACACTAATGTATTCAATAAATATTATATACAGATTTACAGGGTTAAGTTATTTTAAAGCTATGCTATGTATTTATATGTTCATATGAAATATGAAGCAAAATATGAACTTCCTAATAATAGAAATACAGTAGAATTACTAAATAATCTTATTGTCCAATTCATTTCTGTTTGTGCTAAAAATTGTGTTAATTATTGTTTTAATAACAGCTGTGATAGTATTATTTTCCCCAACAGTATAAATTTCCTCCATTTGTCCTTTTAAGTTCAACCAGAACAATGAATGTGCTTCAACCAAAAAAGTCTATTCTCAATATTCTACTCTCAATATCTCACCAGAATGCATGTGCCAGTCTGAGCGGGCTTGCAAGTGCCTTTTATGAATATAGCCTGCAGCCTTCGAAGCTGCTCCATCAGAGAACTAAGAGAAAGTGAGAAAACGGAGGAAGATAAAAATCAAATCAATTTATGAAATAGCATATTATTAATAGGAAAAAACACATTATTGTTTTTTGTTTTTTTTGTAGAACTTGTAGCAATAATCACTATTCTTGGGCTACAGTGTCTGTTAATGACTAAACAGTGTCTGTTAATGACTGAACATCTAGTTCAGTTTTTACAATGAACACTGATCGCTGAGTAATAGAATTCCGTTTTTTCTAACAATTAGATGCTGCCATATAGAGACCATGTTATAGAACTCGTAAAAAACAGCTGCAATAGACATATATATTATTTTTTTTTTATTATTATTATTATTATTATTATTATTACTAAACAGTATGTCACAGATTTAAGATTTATAACTGAACTAATGGACAAAAACAATTAGAAAAAGCCTCACATGTTAGTTTTTTCCAGCTGAATCACTTTCTTCTTTAACTCCACATTCTGAGCATTGCAGGCAGCCATTCTTATAACACATTGAATTACATATCATTAATTTGTGAAGCTGTCAAATCCACTTACATACACAGAGTAGATGAACAACATCCAGGGCATAATGAGTTTCTCTACTGAGTCATATCTGCTCCTCATTTCATTGACTGTCAGTTATCACACACAAACACACACATGCTGTAAGGCTTATTAACCAGGAGAATGGAAGCAGGAGGAAAAATGGAGCAATCATATTTCTTTCCTTTAGAAAAGTCCTTTCATATTGCTATACAGTAGTTAATTATTAAAAGTGATCATTGCGGTTTTTAATTTAAATAAAATATACGCTGGCGTTTTAATGCAAAGTGGAGGTTATTCAAATACTGACTTTTTTTACTTCACAGTTTTGATGTATTTTTTGCAAGAGAAGGAATAAAGAAGCTTACCTTCCCTCTAGGCCATCGAGATACTCTTTCTTCTTCTTTCTGCTCTCTTGGGCAGACTGCTTATTCCGGATCTTTCTGCGAATCTTTTTTAAAAGCTTTTCCTCATTCTGGTGAAGGCACGAAGACACAACTGATTTAGTCAAGAAGACACAGTGATATCAATGACCCTAACATCATTTAGGTACGACCAGAACAATTTCACAAGCCACCAACGAACCAAGTCAGCTACATTGTTCAGCACAGGTTTGGGGGGAAATCTAGGGCTGCATGGTGGCTAATTGGTATGAAACAATTCAATTGACCTTGATCCATGTTTTTGGACTGTGGGAAGAAACCGGAGAACCCAGAGGAAGCCCATGTGGACACGGGGAGAACAGGGAAACTCCAACCAGATGGGGATTCATACCATGGAATCCCTCCTCCCCCCCACTCCACGACACTAGTAGAGGATTAAGCGGAAGATAATGAATGGCTGTATGTACCTTTCAACCAATTTTGCAATATCTAATCTTACTATGGTCTTATGCAATGTTGCAGTCTGACTACTCATAAACACAATATCTCTATACAGGTGTTTAGTTTAAATCAGAATACTGTTTACAATTAGTAAAGAAAGAAGTATTTTTTAAAGCTATACATGTGTAAGCTATCAATTTAAAGCATGTACGAAGTTATTTGATCAGATTTTTTTGAATTTTATTATTTTTTCATTTTTAATCTTTTGCTTAAAACCCTTTTTTGACTAGGATTTGTCCTCAACTATTGTCATGGGGAAAACATTTTGTGTGCTTGGCAGATACTCCTAGGACACGGCACCAATTTTTCACTTGGCACACTCACGCACACACACACACACACAATACATAGGGGCAATTTAGAGCAGCCAATTTATCCTGCATCCATGTTTGGACTGTTACTGACCCAAGCAGACACGAGGAGAACATCCTCCCAGACTGGGATTCGAACCTGGACCCCCAGCGCTGAAAGGTGGATGTGCTTACGACTAAGTCACCGTGCCTCAATTTTCAAATAAAAATTTCTGGTAATTAAACAAAAGACATAAAAATAAAAATAGGTAATAGTGTGAATAATATCATAACCCTTATTCAATATTTGGTTTTATATGTAGAATTAGCCATAATGCGTCTATAGTTGCTTGTAGCCTTTAACAGAGCCTTTTTTAGACATTATTTAGTGTTGCACATTGGCTCACTGCTCAGCATCTTCATCTCAAATCTTGTTTTCTGACCCTGTGTAACGGATTTCCCACTTCCAAGCCCTGATAATCTTATTTCATTCTTCCTCTGATACATCCATAGCCAAGGTACCAGCAGCAGTAACGGAGCCCTAAAGCATTATAGAATTATTACCATGTGTTAATGTAGATAAAGTATTTCCTCTGTTTACCTAATGGAAATATTTTGCCACCTATAAGCAAACTGATGCACTCCTACCTCAGGAGGATTGCGAATATCTATGAAAGCTTTTGTAAACAATAATATTGCTTTTGTGACTTTCCTTCAATAGTTGTGAACTCATTGCCTTATTCCCATAATTCTTTGTTCAGCTTATTGTACCGAATAAAAGCACCATATCAGAGCTGTGTCAGGTTTGCTTTAAGCTCTTTAGTTATCTAAGAGATGTGTAATTGCCTTGTAGCCTTTTAAACTATGCTTTCTGACATTATACACACTATTAATGCATTACTTAATCCATCCATCCATTCTCTTCCGCTTTATCCTCTAGTAGGGTTGCGGAAGGGGTTCCCCATGACCATCCAGGGGAGAATGTTTCAAGTGCTGGGCAGATACACCCAGGACAGGATGCCAATCTTTCACTGGGCACACACTCATTCACACACAAACAGACACACTCTATATGGGGCAATTTGGAGAATTCTATTGACCTTGATCCAAGTTTTTGAACTGTGGGAGGAAGAACCCGGAAGAAACCTTTTTTTTTCACACCATGTGAACATTCTAAATTGGGCAAAACCAAGTCTTATTTCTTTTCTAAAATAGTTCTGATTATTGTGTCTATACTAGAGTGTTATTAGTATTTATATTTTTCAATATATTTTGTTTAATAACCTAATTAGTTATTAATTAATTATATTTTTTATGTATCAGTTGTAATATTGTTATCGGAATCAGATTTATTATTATAAATTATTATATAAGGAATTTGGTTTCAGAAGGATGGTGGCTCTCCAGTAACTAGAGAGATTAACTATACATAATACATTAATTATACATAATAGTTCATTTGCACTAATTTCAGAATAATTTTTTTAATTCTTACACCATTAATTGCCTTTACATTTTCTAATCAGTGTCTTCTAAACTAAAAAATAAATAAATAAATAAATAAAAATTTAAAAATCAGTAACCCCAAAGCTTTTAGAATACACCACTTGTTTCAGGCACTGGGCAGATACACCCAGGACAGGGCACCAATGCATCACAGGGCACACACTCACTCACACAGATACACACTATATAGGGCAATTAAGAGCAGCCAAATTTACCTTGAAGCCATGTTTTTGGACTGTGAAAAAAAACTGGAGAATTGGAATCGGAATCGTAAAATCGAACCAGTTTACTTTCAACAGAACAAATTAACTTTGTACTTTTTTTCTTTCACAGGATTCCAACGCTCACAGACTGCACTCACTCCAAGCGGTATGGTGTTTTTAGTGTCTCAGCAAAGTTTATACAGCTGCTTTGGATGGTAAGCTTCCCCTGAACACCCAACGTTGCCATTTTATTTCTTTATATATATTTTTGTGTAGGGTGTACAGCATGGTTTTAAAAGTCATGTGCCACCTGAGGAATTGCACGATTGTAGAGGTCACGTACAAACTAGGATTAGATGTTTATTTTAATAACAGTAATGTCCACATTTAACATCCTGCCCCGTCACATGACAAAAACAACTAACAATTAGTAATATTGTTTAAAGGCCCAACAGTGACCAGGTGCAAATCTATTATTTAAATGGTTGAACATATACAAAGATTAAATTTAATATATGAAGGCCAAAAGAAAAAGAAAAAAAAGCCTAAAGAAATGTATTCTGAAACAATGAATGTTAAAGCAACGCAAAGTATAAAGATCATTTACAAATTTGAAAGCATGGTTGTTCACTTTTGACCCCTAATCAACATTCTTTTAACTAACTCTTCTTCAAAAAGCACTTCAGCTAATTGAGCAGTCAAAATTGCAATGTGGAGCATTTTATAATTCAATGCCAAATCAATTACATCGGGTTAAAACTGTCTTTGCATTTATTAACGTGTAAATGAAATATGACACCATGAATACATTAAACTGATTACTGTTTGTTTTGTGCATTTTAATGTTTTTAATATGTTAAATATTTTACAAGTCATATCCTGCAGTCTACATTTTTGAATGTCATTACACTTTTATAGCTAGCTTAATCATATAATTCATCTTAAAACAGTAAAACATGCCTATCGTTTATTTTTACATACAACCCCTTCTGGCTATATATATATATATATATATATATATATATATATATATATATATATATATATATATATGTGTGTGTGTGTGTGTGTGTGTGTGTGTGTGTGTGTGTGTGTGTGTGTGTGTGTGTGTGTGTGTGTCTCTCAGTATTTTGATATTACATTATTAATATATTGATACCATAATAGTACATAGTGTCATACATCACTTTTATTAGAAAAAACTGGATGGTTGAAAATCATACAGAATTAATGATATAATAGCAAATTTTATAAAAAAATAAATACAAATATACTACTATAATGATGTATTGCTGCTGTTTATATGCTGTGTAACTAAATAAAGTGTAGTACACTCAGTACAAGTAAATAGTTATTTATGTTGATTCAAAATAATCATAAAAGTTTACACTGGATTATAAGCAATAATTCAGTCGATGGAGTCTTTATTTCACACAAAAGAATAATTTAACTGTCCATCTGTTATTTAGATAATAAGATAATTAGTTACGTTTGTTCATTACTTCCACTTAATTCTCTACCAGGCCCTGAACAGATACACCCAGGACAGGGCGCCTGGGTATATCGCTGGGCACACACTTACTTATAAAAACACACTATATGGGGCAATTTAGAGCATTCAATTTAACTTGAATTCATGTTTCTGTGGGAGGAAATGGAGAACCTGGAGGAAACCCACGTGGACACGCGGAGACCATGGAAGCTCCACCCAGATTGGGATTTAAACTGGATCTCTGGTGCTGAGAGGCAAACGTACTAACCACTAAGCCACAGTGTCACCCAATTACATTATACAAGTTATTTCCATATTCTCTCCGTGTCCGCGTGGGTTTCCTCCGGGTTCTCCGGTTTCCTCCCACAGCCCAAAAACATAGATCAAGTCAAGTATAATATAGGAAGATAAAATGATGGATGGATAGTCGTTGTATTAGTACTATTATTGTATTACCGAGTACTAGTATTATACAATTATACTAGTTAAAATTTGATGTCTTTAAAGATCCTGTTGGTGTAATTTACATACAATGTGCTTTGAACAGGTAGTGTATGTCTTATGGACTTGTACCTTTGTGAGAGGAAGTTGACTTGGTAACGAGACTCCTTCCTTTGCTAGAAGTTTCTTCTCATCATCATTAAGGACAAGCTCTTGTAGTGAGTTTTGAGAGGGCAACTTGGTCTGGACACAAACACAATAGAGATACATCACATATTTTTGATTAGGTAAATTCTACTAGTGTGTAATAGTGTATAACCTCTGATGACAAAACGATGTTTTAAAAGATACAAATTGTATGTACAATCTTGTGCAAAGTCAATCAAATTAAAATTTTTAAAATTATAAGATTAAATTATAAATATAAATTAAGGGTGGCACAGTGGCTTAGTTCCTCTCACAGTCCAAAAACATGGATCAAGTCAAATGAGTTCTCCAAATTGCTCCATATAGTGTGTGTTTGTGTAAGTGAGTGTGTGATAATGGATGGATGAATAGATTGGCGCCCTGTCCTGGGTGTATCTGCCCAGAGCCTGAGACCTTCTCCCCTGGATGGACATGGGGAACCCCCCCTGCGACCCTAGTAGAGGATAAAGTGGAAGATAATGGATGGATGGATGGATGGATGGATGGATGGATGGATGGATGGATGGATGGATGGAAAAATAAATTAAAATTGTACATTTTTCCCAGTGATAGATTGGCGTCCTGTCCTGGGTGTATCTGCCCAGCGCCCGAAACATTCTCCCCTGGATGGGTATGGGGAACCCCCCCCTGCAACCCTAGTAGCGGATAAAGCGGAAGATAATGGATGGATAAAATATAAATTTATACAAATTCATATTTGAAAAAAAACTTTTATAGTTTTTGTGTACATATTTTACCAAAAAACTAAATCTGACAGTTTTCAGTCTTCAGTCTTCAGATTTCAGTTTTCAGTTTTCAGTGTCTAAAAAAAGGTGGCCGGGAACTGGCAGTTAGGAAATGTAACAAAAGAGAATGATTGAACATTGTTTATGAATTGCAGGTGGAATCACGAAATCAGGTCACACTTGCAGGTTGTCTGTGTGACAGCATCTCTTTTCCACTTGTTAGTAGTGCAGATAAGTGAGGACAAGAGAAGCATGAATGGCTAAATGTGCTGTCTTCATGTGGATGTGTGTCAGCAAAAAGTGTTTGTGTTTAAAGCTGTAAAACCTGTGTATGCCATTTTTTGTGGCAAATAAATCCATTTTGAGTTCAAATACCATCTGTCCTCAATCTTTACCATATAAGATCTGTTACACAGCTGTTATGACTATATTGAATGTTTGTTCTGTATCTATTTCAATAAATACATATGTCCATGAGTAAAAAAAAACACCACAAACAAAATAAAACCCATTAATCCTAAACTCTTAATATTACACGAATAATGTTAAATAATAGTCACATTTAAAATTATCCTTTATTGATTATTTATAAACAGCCTGTTAATTGTGAGAAGGAAAAAATAAATCCAATTTAATACTCATTGAAACAGTGTTAAAAATTTATTTTTCATCTAAATATCTTATTTTCCTGAATGCCAGAAAATAACTAAATAAATCTGGCAGGCTTATAATAACCTATCATTGATAACCTGAGATAAAGTAGAATGTTCGCTTCTCAGCACTGGGAATCCAGGTTTAAATCCCAGTCTGGGAGGAGTTTTCATGTTCTCCCTGTGTCCAGATTGATGGATGATTTAAGGTAAATTGAATGCTCTGAATTGTCCCATATAGACTGTGTTTGTCTGTGTGAGTGAGTGAGTGAGTGTGCTCAGTGATAGATTGGCACCGTGTCCTGGGTGTATCTGCCCAGCACCTGAAACGTTCTCCCCTGGATGGGCATGGAGAACCCCCCCACATCCTTATTAGAGGATGAACCTGGGATAACGGACTGTCTGAAAAGAACTGCCAGCCATTTATTTAACGAAACAGTTATACAATATCAGTAAAGTGAGAGGTGTCTCAGCAGTGGCTAAGTAGAAAAAATTATAGGCTGAACAAATAACAGTCCAAAGTTTTGATTGCAAATAGTACACTACATTGTTTTCAAAAATTTTAGTCATTATCTGAAACAAATGCTAAAACATCCTCCGTCCTTTGAATCTAAAGTATGTAGCTACCTGTATTTAAAAATGTTTTACATTTTCATCTTTTAAAATTCATCATTATCATCATCATAATCCTACTCATCGTCATCTGACACACACTGCCATTTTATTTATTTATTAATTGACATTCTTTGCACAGTTATTTTATTTTTTTGAATGTACAGTATGTTATTTTTAATATAATATACATTGCAGGACAGAGAGCAATATTATATTTTAAGCTATATTTATCCATCATCATCATCATCTTTTCGTCCTCTTACATCAGATGTTGTAGACAGAAATAAAAATTGTTATAGTTACATTTGCATTTAGATTTAGTCATTTAACAGACATTTTATTTTAAATGACTTATTAATTAGAACAACACAAGTCAGTAGTTAAGCAAGGTGTTTGTGAAAGAGATGTGTCTTCAGTTGTTCCTTAAAAAATAAATTAAATAGATGCTCAAATTAAACTGGTGACTCTATAAAGATAAAATAAATATATATTTCTTATATGTGGGTAAATTTTTATGTTATTATAAGTTGTATGTCATTCAATGTGTCAAGATGCAAAGTGTTAATTAAACTAAGCTTACTGGTTCTCCCAAGTTAGCGAGCAATAGGTCCTTCACACTGAGTTGGTAAACTGAAGTGGCATCAGGTGTCACTGAAGGCAGTGTATCCTGAGAAACCATGGGTCTATATGAAGGCATATGGTTCTCCCAAGCATCTGTGTAGTTGCAAACACACACACACACACACACACACACACACACACACACACACACACACACACACACACACACACACACACATATATATATATATATATATATATATATATATATATATATATATATATATATATATATATATATATAAATAATGCAGATACTATGTACAAGATCAATGTTCTTAAAATACACAACATAAAAAACTTTGTATTTAAATAGACTAATGTTAATCATGCAAAAAAATTTAAACCCACCAATATATTCACATGTAATACTTTAATATACACAGATTTGAACCCCCCAAATCAAATTACTCATTTCATCATTAGTAAAATCACAGATTTTCTCTTATCAAACATCAATCTCAATGTTGGGCAGATAAAAATAGGTTATAGATGTGAACTGATGTGAACTGTGCTAATGTTTAAACACCGTAAACATTTCAAAGGCACATTTTCTCTTACAAGGTCTCAATCTGAATTAGTACATCAGTCCTTATACATGTTCGCAAAGTTGTATTAAACCTTGAACTAATATTCAGTAACCATGGTTTCATTCATGCAAGTGTCTGAAGACTAATCAACCGTAGCACCATAGCAAAAAGCTATAAAAGGACAATTTTTAAACTGTTAATACTGTTTGGGGAAATCAAAGATTAGGGTATAATGAAAACTGCTTCCCCATGCCCATCCAGGGGAAAACGTTTCGGGCGCTGGGCAGATACACCCAGGACAGAGCGCCAATCTATCACTGGACACACTCACTCACACAAACACTCTCTATATGGGGCAATTTGGAGAATTCAATTGACCTTGATCTATGTTTTTGGACTGTGGGAGGAAACCGGAGAACCTGGAGGAAACCCACGTGGACATGGGGAGAACATGGAAACTCCACGCATATGGGGATTTGAACCGGAAATCCCTAGTTCTGAGAGGAGAACGTGCTAACCACTAAGACACCATGCCGCCCACTACACTATAATATGTTTCTAAAAGGCTAAATCAAAAAATTACTAGATGCTTTGAAATTCTGAATTTAATGCATTATCAAAAACAGGGAATATAGCAGTTGTATGTGTTTAATAGGGCGGCACGGTGGTTTAGTGGTTAGCGCGTTTGCCTCTCAGCGCTAGGAATTCCATGTTCGAATCACAATCTGGGTGAAGTTTTCATGTTCTCCCCGTGTCTGTGTAGGTTTCCTCCGGGTTCTCCGGTTTCCTCCCACATTCCAAAAACATGGATCAAGGTCAATTGAATTCTCCAAATTGCCCCATATAGAGTGTGTTTGTGTGCGTGTGTGAGTGAGTGTGTGTACAGCAATAGATTGGCTCCCTGTCCTGGGTGTATCTGCCCAGCACCCAAAACGGTCTCCCCTGGATGGGCATGGGAAACCAGCCCTCGACCCTAATAGAGGATAAAGCGGAAGATGATGGATGGACTTTTTAAACTATCACTAGTAACTACCAGTCATATATGTGTGTGGTCCAATGACCAATATTTAATCTTTGCTAGTGATGTACATAAAGTAAAGTTAAGGTTTTTAAAGTATGGTAAAAATTGAAAATCATAAATTTATGCAAGGACAGTGCTTTAAACATCAGCTTCTTACCCACATTGATGGATATATCTGTCTCTGCCAAGCTTGCAGCTAAACCAGCCTGCTGCTGCTGAGGCTGCAGAGGGTGGGGAGGAAGGGGCTGTTGGCTCTGAGAGAAGAAAAAAGAATCAAACAGCAAGTGGGAGGGAGGAGGGCTATCCAGATGTTCAAATGGGGGGTCTTCACTAATGCCACTGTCACAGGGTGATGATGCCCACAGGGGTGAGCTGGAGCCTGATTCACATTCACACACCCTCAGCAGGGAGTCGAGAAAGTGGTCAGCTGCATCACCTTCCCGGCATAGCTGCAGAAACACACACGAGCAAATCCATGTGCATGCACAGCATCCGAACAGTTCACACAGATAAAAGTAGGTCAAGCCAAGAGAACACTTTACTGTCGTAAACTTTTCGACATTCCTTTAGACATCTCACAGTGGATGTGCTAAAGAGCATGCCACTTACTGAACTCCTGAGATTTAAGATGAAGGACTTGATTTTGTTTAAAGCACAATATCATGACTGACTTGTTTGAAAGGAACAGGATGATCAAATAGCAAGATCCACATCTTCACATCTCAGTGTAGTGTAATCTTCATATAATAAAAAGTTGCTGGGACGCTGGCTACAGATCTGTCACATATCACTATACTCACACTTTGATCTGGGAATAGCCAGGCTGGGTTGCTATCGCCACCCTCAGGCCCCTCAGGATGCGAGCTTCCATCATTCTGCTCAAAGAGAAGATCTAAGAGCTCAAGTCCACTGGAGTTCTGAGGAAAGGAAAAAAAGATCGGAAGATAGAATGATTATATCTGATGCTTGTTAAAACTATAAACATGTACTTCTCTAATCTAATTGATAAGGAATTGTGTGTTCTGCTGCTTTACCTAATATATATATATATATATATATATATATATATATATATATATATATATATATATATATATATATATATATATATATATATATATATATATATATATATATATATATATATATATATATATATGTATATATATATAGCGTGAGATTGGACAGACGGATAGGAGCGTGAGATTGACAGACGGATCAGCGCGAGGTCAGCAGTGATGCGGACCCTATACTGGTCTGTTGTGGTAAAGAAGGAGCTGAGCCACAAGGCAAGGCTCTCGATTTACCAGTCAATCGACGTTCCGACCCTCACCTATGGTCATGAGCTTTGGGTAATGACCGAAAGAACAAGATCGCGAATACAAGCGGCCGAAATGGGTTTTCTCCGCAGGGTGGCTGGGCTCTCCCTTAGAGATAGGGTGAGAAGCTCTGTCATTCGGGAGAGACTCGGAGTGGAGCCGCTACTCCTCCGCATTGAAAGGAGCCAGTTGAGGTGGTTCGGGCATCTGGTAAGGATGCCTCCTGGGCACCTTCCTAGGGAGGTGTTCCAGGCAAGTCCGGCTGGAAGGAGGCCCCGGGGACGACCCAGGACACGCTGGAGGGATTATATCTCTCAGCTGATCTGGGAACGCCTCGGGGTTCCCCCAGTCGAGCTGGTGGAGGTGGCTGGGGCGAGGGAGGTCTGGGTCTCCCTACTTCGGTTGCTGCCCCCGCGACCCGAACCCCGGACAAGCGGAAGATAATGGATGGATGGATGGATGGATGGATATATATATATATATATATATATATATATATATATATATATATATATATATATATATATATATATATACGTTGCTTCAGGAGTATGGTATCATGACTGACCCCACCCTGACCCCAACCATCAAGTAAGAATACTTATAAGTTACTTTGTATAAAAGCATTCGCAAAATGACCTGATTCCATCTTCTATTAACTTTTTCATGTTTGTCTTATAACAAAAAAATAGCAGCAATTACCTTT
>JAFMOD010000781.1:3145511-3168597 GCA_019802435.1 Corydoras maculifer
TATATATATATATATATATATATATATATATATATATATATATATATATACGTTGCTTCAGGAGTATGGTATCATGACTGACCCCACCCTGACCCCAACCATCAAGTAAGAATACTTATAAGTTACTTTGTATAAAAGCATTCGCAAAATGACCTGATTCCATCTTCTATTAACTTTTTCATGTTTGTCTTATAACAAAAAAATAGCAGCAATTACCTTTTTTCATATACTGAAAAAAGTCATGTTCAACTTCAATGCCTGACCTCACAAATGCTTTTCTGAGTGAATGGGTAAAAATCATAGAGCCGCACTTTAGAACTGTGTTAGAAAGCCTTTTAAAAGCCACTTAAAAAGTGCACTCTGTTATAGCTAAGAAAAACTTATAATTGAATATTATAAAATGTCATAAAGGTGTAGTGTGTGTGTTTGAATAAAAATTTCACTCAAACCCATGCTAGGGACTAGGATAGCGGGAGGGTTTCCCATTAAATCCATGCTTTTGGACTGTAGAAGAAAACTCAGATTGAGATCAAACTCCCAGATAGGGATTCAAACCTGGATCCCCAGCACTAAGAGGCAAGCATGTTAGGACACCACTAAGACACCATGCCGCCCTATTTTTTAGTAGTTTTAGTGTTCATTCATTCATTATCTCCCGCTTTTATCCTCTATTAGGGTTGCGGTGGGGTTCCCCATGCTCATTCAGGGGAGAGCATCTCGGGCGCTGGGCAGATACACCCAGGACAGGGCGCCAATTCGCTGGGCACACACTCACTCACTCACACAGACACACTCTATATGGGGCAATTTTGAGAATTAAATTGACTTGATCCATGTTTTTGGACTGTGGGAGGAAACCGGAGAACCCGGAGGAAACCCACGCAGACACGGGGAGAACATGGAAACTCCACCCAGATGGGGATTCGAACCGGGAATCCCTATATATATATCTTACGCTTTATTATATTAGGGTTGCAGGGGGGGTTCCCCATGCACATCCAGGGAAGAAAGTTTCGGGTGCTGGGCAAATACACCCAGGACAGGGCGCCAATCTATCACTGGGTATACACTCACTCACACAAACACACACACAAACACACTCTATATGGGGCAATTTGGAGAACTCAATTGACTTGATTCATGTTTTCGAACTGTGAGAGGAAACCGGAGAACCCGGAGGAAACCCACACAGACACGGGGAGAATATGGAAACTCCATGCAAATGGAGATTCGAACCGGGAATCCCTAGTGCTGAGAGGTGAACTTGCTAACCACTAAGCCACTGTGCCGCCCTTATATACATATATATACATATATATATATATATATATATATATATATATATATATATATATATATATATGAACATTTAAGACATTATAGAAATAGGAAAGTGATAGCAAGAAGATCAGAAAGCCACAAACATAAAACAAATCTGAGGTAGTCATTTCACACCTTGAAAAACTTCATATCTTGAAATGGAAACGGGTAACGTGCTAATAGAGTTCTGATTGGGCAGCAATAGTATCCTGCCAGCGGGGACTGAAAATCATATGTCCAAAATTACACATTTACCTCTTGGGCATTCAATTTATTTTCTCAACCCATAATAGAAAAAGCTCCTATTTACCACAAAGTCAATCACAGGTCAACGAAACAGTTCTATGAGGTTTTGGAAGTTATACAATTTCTTTCTATAGTTCTTCACTGTTTTGTCAGCTCACATGGAGCTTTAAGGAATCATATCTGCTATTTGTTTGACAGCAGGAGGTATTTCTGGGATCATTATTATGATGTGCCTTAAATTCTTCGATTTCACACAACAGCTGCCACAAACTCAGATGACATTGAGTGGTGTCAAAAAACAGCCATGTGTCACTTCTCAAAAGTACACTGTAGCCTCAGGTTATGACAGAAGAGCTGCTTGCTTACAGTGACTTACAAATCCAGGTTACAGATTGAATAATGTGAATTTGTCTCAACTCAATCATATTGTCTCTGTTATCATAAAACATATTTTTTCAGTAATACTCATCCTTATACATAAGTTAAGCTAACGCTAAATGTCATTTTATTATATAATATATACACTCCGGTGGCACGGTGGCTTAGTGGTGAGCATGTTCGCCTCTCAGCACTAGGGGTTCCTGGTTCGAATCTCAATCTGGGTGGAGGTTCCTTGTTCTCCCCGTGTCCGCATGGGGTTCCTCCGGGTTCTCCGGTTTCCTTCCACAGTCCAAAAACATGGATCAAAGTCAATTGAATTCTCCAAATTGCCCCATATAGAGTGTGTTTGTGTGAGTGTGTGTTGGTGTGAGTAAGTTTGTGTGTGTGTGTGTGTGTGTGTGCCCAGTGATAGATTGGCATCCTGTCCTGGGTGTATCTGCTCAGCGACCTAAATGTTCTCCCCTGGATGGGCATGGGGAAGACCCCCACGACCCTAATAGAGAATGAATCAGAATATAATAGATGGATGGATGTATACACTCCATTACATTACAATTCTTTTATATGCCCTTATTTAAAGCAACTTGCAGTGTGACGTGATATAATACAGAAAAAAGCAGCTGACTGTTAAGGGCATAACTCAAGTACCAAATAGTGGCATTTATCAGCCTTTTGATAGTCAATCAAGAAGCTACACTGTTATTGGTTACACACTAGATTCTCTGATTATTATTCATTATAGTGATTTCCTCAAGGTGCTGGGTTATAAAATGTTAAACTAATTAATTTCCGTTAAGGTCAATAATTATTGTTACGTATTCTTGTAACATATGAGGGCGTGGTAGCTCAGTGGTTAGGGTGTTGGGCTATCAATCTAAAGCTTGTGGGTTCAAATCCCAGGTCCACTGAAGTTACCAGTGTGGGTCCTTGAGCAAGACCCTTAACCCTCATTGCTCCAGGGATGCTGTGATTAACCCTGTGCTCGCTTTGTAAGTCGCTTTGGATAAAAGCATCTGCTAAATGACCAAATGTAAATGTACATTCTTACTTACTACTTATTTTTGTGAACATATACAGTAATCAATGTAATTTACAGAGAAACATCAATATTTCTCTTTCTTTTTTTTTTGTTCTCTATATTTTAACAATCATGACTAGCTGCCAATATAAACCACTTTGGAGTAGAAAAGAAATAGACAGAAAAACAATCATGACAAGTCTACTGCAAACAATAGACATGTTCATACCCACATGTACATTTAAGGGCAATTTAGTGAATCCGTTGTGTCAAATCAGTTTTACCCAATAGCATGAAGTTGCTCTGTGGAAGTAAACCAAAGCAGGCACACGGAGAACGTACAAACCACACAAGAAGATACATACTGACTAGGAATCTAACCCAGGATTTAATTGTGAGGCAAAAAGTTTAATTAATCTTTATTAGGGTCGTGGTGGGGTTGTCCATGTCCATCCAGGGGAAAACGTTTCGGGCGCTGGGCAAATACACCCAGGACAGGATGCCAATCTATCGCTGGGCACACTCACTCATTCACTCACACACTCACACAAACACACTTCATGTGGGGCAATTTGGAGAATTTAATTGACCTGGATCCATGTTTTTGGACTGTGGCAGGAAACCAGAGAACCCGGAGGAAACTCTTGCAGACACGAGGAGAACATGGAATCTCCACCCAGATTGGGATTTGAACCGGGAATCCCTAGCGCTGAGAGGAGAACATGTTAACCACTAAGCCACCGTGCCGCCCATAAGTAGATTAACGTATGAATGCATTTATGGGTTTTTTTGGTGTGTATGACTGTTGTATTAAAAAAACAAGCACTCATTTCTTTAGTTGGTTAAAACCACTTGTAGTTCCTTGGAGTAACACAGGATTTATATGTTATAAAAACGTTAATTATGAGTCATATTATTAGTGGCTTAGTGGTTAGCACATTTACCTCTCAGCGCTTTGTTCTCTCCGTGTCTGTATGAGTTTTCTCAGGGTTTTCCGGTTTGCTCCCACAGTCTAGAGATGGATTGCCACCTTGTCCTGGGTGTATCTGCTCAGCGCCCGAAACGTTCTCCCCTGGAAGGGCATGGGGACCCCCCCCCGCGACCCTAATAGAGCTAACCACTAAGCCACCGTGCCGCCCACAGTGTTCCCAGGTTGTCTAAATAATGAATGGTGTGTTTGTGATTTATATGTGTCTGTATGCTTCTATGTTTGATGTACTTAAAACATGTTATTAATAACTTATGTTAACCTCAGTGGAAAATAATTTACTATTAAAAGGGTTTTTATGCCTCCAGGTATTTTAATCAACAGTCCTCATTGTCCTTATCTGAAGTTCATCATGCCTTAGACTCTTTCAACTGAGTTCAGCTATCTTCTGCTTAACCAGCACTCTGCAGACACATGTGATTAGAACTGAACTCAGATAACTCCTCGATCATGTTAATAGCTTATCTACTTTTTATTTTTTAAAAGCTACTCAGCTCCAGTAAACTCAATGTTTACCATTCCTATTATTTTACAATATTTTTTTTCAATTTCAGTTTAAATTAATCTTCTTATTTTATTGATGTTTTTGAACCCTTGCTCCAAGTGTGGAACTGCGGTGCTTTATTTCATGTTGGGGCTTTATTGCTACTCAATACTTAGAGAAACCTTTACCAAAAGAACACAGATGATCTTATTTATTTGCACAATTTATCTAAATAGTACATTAACATCAAGGAGTTGTGCACTTGAAGCAAATAAAAAAAATCATTTCTTAAACCCATGGGTTTCGGATCGCTTTTAACCTCTAATTTAATCTGATATTTTATTTCTGTTTCTGCATTTTAATTTAGCTTTTTCGTATTTTATAACTGCATTAATGTTCAATATGTCTTGCATGTTTTAATTTGTTTTGTAAAGCGTCTTTGAGCTCCCTAAAAGCACTATATAAAAAAAATTATTAATATTATCATTTTTTTTATAAAAAATTCAAAAGGGCTTCATTCTGCAATCAGTTAAAAAATGTTTCAAGCCATCATGTTTAATCTATTAAGCAAAAACCTTGTGTGTTAACTAAGAGCAAACATATTTCCTAAATTGCTGGTGGGTAAAGTCCTTTAATCACAGTGCATAGCACTTTGATTTTGTTTCTTCGTTGAAACTACACACAGTGTATCAGTATCCAGTGGTCAGAGCAAATTGTGGCTTTATCATTCCCCCAAAACTAATTTGGATAAGCAGCTTGGATATGAATGTGAAGAAAACTTAGGAAAATCTTATTTTCTAAACTAGGCTCTATTTTCTTAAATAATTTTATTTTTTAAAGCATTTTATTTATGATAAAGGCTTCATGCACAGCCGTACTGGCACTTTGTGCTATCGTAGTTCTTCCACTAAACCCAGGGTGATCATGTATATAGCATATTTTATTGATTTCCTTGTTTTGCAACATTGAGGTTTCAAGGTTAGTAATTATATACTGTCAAGATTTAAGTTTATTTATTTATATAGAACTTTATACAATAATATATCCTAGCAAAGCTGCTGTACAGAGTCAGAGCCATCAAAGAGCAAGCTGAATGGACAGTGGCATATCAAAGCTTCCTGTTTTAGTTGTTTTTTTAAGGAAGAAACCTTGGGAGGACCATGACTAAGTAGTGGAATCATCCTGTACAGTGCAGGACACCCATGTACAGATTTAAAATTAGACCGAGATCAGTTTACTAAGCACATCTTGACAGGATCACAAAGTTATTAGTCCAATAGAAATTCAGGATCTGTCCAGTAATAGTTGCCGAATGTTGGCCAAAACAATTAAAAATTTTAATACACTTTTATTTAAGGTTGGCCAAAATATAAATTCAATGCACATGTTAATAATAAAGTGTGAAACCACAAAAGTTTAACCCAAGATGTTTACGTGATCAGAACTCTATGGTCGCTAGCAGATATGTCAAAATGATTTCTCTTGTTTTCTTAAAACACACGGTACAATCACAAAAAACTTGATGTTTTCTGGAATTAGCCATACAGTCAGGAAAATCAAAATCTATTACTGAAATAACAAACCAGGTCATTTGGTATATATATATTTCTGTTGGAAGTGTAATGTAGCAAAGCAGTCAGGTGATAAGAACAATACATGAATGTTATTTGAATAGACACCTAATCACAGCAAAAAATATTAAGATACAATTTAAAACACAGCTTAAATATGACTATTTTGATTTGGTATTAATTACACACCAATTACTAAAATTGATGTAGCTTCAACATAACGCTCACTTAGTTTAATGTAAAGTGTGAGTCGTTTACTAAAATAATTATCTTTCTACTAAGGACTCAACATTCCTCAACATTAAGTGCTTGTTGCACTTTACTGGTGAAGTTTTGCTGATTATTTGGTATAGAGTTTTTCTAAATATGCTAAATAAAATGACACTTCAGGTCATAAGGCTCTTAAGGCCAACAAGAAGGAATTTACAGGTGGGAAAAATCACAGATTTAAATACAAACACAACCATCTTAAATTCATAACCCAAAATAAAACTGTAGAATAAGATACAGTACCTTGACAGAAAGCTGGGCCATGGTTAGAGAAAAAAAAATTAAGGACCAAATAAAGTACCGAGGAGTTTCAGTCCCTTAGGTTTAGATTTAGCTGTGTTTATTCCTGGGTTTGTCCAAGTGCTCTCTGCTCTGGGGTAAAGTCTGAAGCTTTAGATTACCACATGGTGATTGATTAGCGCTTTGACTGTCCTATTGGTCAGAAAGCTATAACTGATGGGTTATAATGACACCTTTTGAGTCTTATTTGTCATAAAGAAGAAACCAAGTTTTTTTTTTGTGTTAGTGGGGAAGGTTTGTTGATTGACTTATCTCACCCATGCCAAATCAATAAAACATGAGGTCATGTGCTGAACATGATGACATTTCCTGGAACTTATAACTAATATAAATGAAATAATAAAGTTGTTAGTTGGTTTAAAATGAGCAAATACTTCCGAACTTTTTCAATGATTACTTCTGCAGTGACTACAAAGGCTTTAGCTGGCAACAACTTTTATAAGCTGAGTGGTAGCTCAGTGGTTAGGGTGTTGGGTTATCAATCTGAAGGTTGGGGGTTCAAATCCCAGGTCCACTGAAGTTACCAATGTGGGTCCTTGAGCAAGACCCTTAACCCTCATTGCTCCAGGGATGTTGTGATTAACCCTGTGCTCACCTTGTAAGTCGCTTTAGATAAAAACTTCTGCTAAATAACCAAATGTAAAACCTTAAGTGAGATCATGAGGAGCTTCTAACTTCTTCATCAACCATGTTAGAATATGTACCTTTTGAAAGTGTCACTACACTATAATCCATCCATCCATTATCTTCCGCTTTATCCTACATTTAGGGTCACGGTGGGGTTCCCCATGCCCATCCAGGGGAGAATGTTTTGGGCGCTGGGCAGATACACCCAGGACAGGGCGCCAATCTATCACTGGGTACACACTCACTAACATACACACACACACACAGACACACTCTATATGGGGCAATTTGGAGAACTCAATTGACTTGATCCATGTTTTTGGACTGTGGGAGGAAACCGGAGAACCCGGAGGAAACCCACGCAGACAAGGGGAGAACATCCACCTGATTAGGATTTGAACCAGGAATCCCTAGCGCTGAGAGGCGTACGTGTTACCCACTAAGCCACCGTGCCGCCCTACACTATAATATGTTTCTAAAAATCAAACAATTAAGTTGCATTAAATTAAAAACAAAAATTACTGGATACTTTGGAATTCTGGATTTAATGCATTTTCAAAAACAGGGAGGATAGTAGTTAAAGTTATAGGTAGTTAAACTTAACAAGTATTTGACGTATTTCGTTTTGGACAAAACAAAACATGTACACGGGTAAACTAATTTTATGACTTTTACTGCTGTACTTTTAGATTGGGTGGGGCCTCCTTAAGTCACTGAGGTAAAAATGAACAGTCCATACAGTATAAGCTAAGAATAATCTTATCATTTGTCCTCGCTGTTATCTATGACTAAATGCATTCCCTCAAATTTATCTGAAGTATCTCATCACAAAACATGGGACCTCTTACATAATTAAAAGTCTCTATATCATAAAGATTATTAATCAATTATGCATAGTGGTTAGCATGATCATAAAACAGAAATTTATAAACTCTCCTGTTTTTAAATTAGTAAATAAGTTACTAAACTACTCAAGTGAAGTATTTGGGCAGGAGTTTGAAGGTGATGCTTGTTGATTTTATAAGATCAGACCAGGCCTCCTTTCAACACGAAGCAAACTAAATACCTGATTGTAAAATGAATATACATGTAACTAAATTATATGAGTAAAAAGTGAAATTTTAGATTTTGTTAGATTTTTACAACTTTTTCTCCTGCACAGTGCTCCAGTCTTTATAAATGTCCATTATCTACCTATCCATCAATTATCTTCCACTTTATTCTCTATTAGGGTTGCGGGTGGGTTTCTCATGCCAATCCAGGGAAGAACATCTCGGGCGATGGGCAGATACATCCAGGACAAAGCGCCAATCTATTGCTGGACACACACTCACTCACACAGACACACTCTCTATGGGGCAATTTGGAGAACTCAATTGACTTGATCCATGTTTTTGAAATGTCGGAGGAAACTGGAGAACCTGGAGGAAATCTCCATAGAGTTTGGACCAATATTGAGTCAGACAGATTTAGTGCATATGAAGAAAACTCAAGACAATAAATACCCAAAAGCAAACCATTATTACAAAATAACCCACAGTTACATCCAATCAACTAAGCAACGTTGTAATATTAATAATGCTAATTTTAATCCACGATTCATTCCAATGGATTCAAGTACACCATCAGGTAAACACGGAAGAACAATAGTATGGCAGTATGGCAGGTATGGAATAGTATGGAAGTATGACAGAAGGAAAAACTGCTGCTTTCCAAAAGAAAGCATTGCTGCCAACTGCAAATTGCAAAAGATCACATAAACAAGCTAGAATGTTATTGAAGTAATGTTCTGTGGACTAGTACAACTAAAACACATCTTTTTAGTTATGTTATTAACTAATAAAACATTGTACTCCAACATAAAACATTCAGTAAAATGATTCAGAAAAGTGATACAGTCATGGTTTTGATCTGTGTTTACTGCATCTGAACCAGGATGACTTGCCAGCATTGTTTTAACAATGAATCCTGTTTTGATAATTTATCTGGATCTTTAAAAAGACATTGTTAACATGACATGAGTTTCTATTGGTTCATTTTGTTTAACAAAATTACTTTTCAACTTTCACAGACTAGTCTGTTCTGCTTTCCTACTAATTAAGGTTAGTGAGAAACCTGATGGGCACTACAAAGGTAAGAAAGAGATGATAAATTATTTATAACAATTACCTTTAAAGGTTTTTCTCTGTCACATACTTTACATGAAATCACTGAGCAGAACAAAAGCTGATGTAACAACCTGAAATCATTTAGCATGTTTAAATCAAGGTAACATAGTCTATTATAAGTATATAAGCCTGCTGAAAATTTAGATATGATCACTTGTTTCTTTAAAAATATAATAAATATAAACATTTTTATCTCAAATTATCTTATCAATCTTATCTATCAATTGTCAACAGTAATTATTAAATAAATTACATAATTCATTTATATAACTAAATTGTTAGTGTAATGTTAATAATTATCATTGTGGATTATAGGGCGGCACGGTGGCTTAGTGGTTAGCACGTTTTCCTCTCAGCGCTAGGGATTCCTGGTTCGAATCCCAATCCGGTTGGAGTTTCCACGTTCTCTCCGTGTCCACGTAGGTTTCCTCCGGGTTCTCCGGTTTCCTCCCACAGTAAAAAACATGGATTAAGGTCAATTAAATTCTCCAAATTACCCCATATAGAGTGTGTGTGTGTGTGTGTGTGTGTGTGTGTGTGTGTGTGTGTGTGTGTGTGTGTGAGTGTATGCCCAGTGATAGAATGGCGCCCTGTCCTGGGTGTATCTGCCCAGCACCCGGGACGTTCTCCCCTGGATGGGCATGGGGAACCCCTCCTAATAGAGGATAAAGCGGAAGGTAATGGATGAATGGATTATTGTGGATTACTTTTTCAAGTGAAGCTAAAGTCAGTATTTTGTCAGTTTATTTATTACCGTCTTTAGATTTCAGTTATTGTCTAGTTGAAATATTCCAACACAATTCAATTTATTTTACTTTATTACTTACTTTATTTACTTTACTTTACTTTCAGGTTTGGAAACAATACCTGCCTTGTTTAATTTTACAATGGGAGGAAAAAGTTTGGAAAAAATTGAATCACATCATTACAAAACTTCCACTAAACTTTACTGTTAACACAATGCGGGCTAAGATGAGGTTTTCATTGCCCCTCATATAAACAAAGCATTTCTTTCTTCTTTTTCAAAAAAAGTTTTCAAAAAAAAAAAAAAGTAATGAAGCCAAGACCGGCACACCTGCCACCCACAGTCAGGACCACAAAGATACCAATTTTTTTATTGTAATCCCTGATGTAATTTTATATATTGCACTGCTGCTGTATTCAGGTTTTCATGTGTCTCATATTAAATTTTCTCAGAAAATATTTCTCCGCCGTGTGTTTATTTTTTAAGACATAATAAAGGGGTGAGTCGATATGAAGGTATAATTGTTGGCAGGGCAGGGCAGTGTCCGGTGATGTAGAAGTGACAGCAAAATGACAACGTGTCCTTATGAAGTGCAGCCCTATAATAAAATTAATAATAATAAATCAGGTTCGAATCCCAATCTGGGTGGAGTTTTCATGTTTTCCACATGTTTTCCACATCTGGGTTTCCGCTGGGTTCTCTGGTTTCTATGCCCAAAAACATAGATTCAAGGTAAAGTTAATTGCCCCATATTAGGTGTGCTTGAGTGTGTCTTTGTAAATGAGTGTGCCTAGCGATAGATGTCCTGGGTGTATCTGCCCGGCACTGTAAAGAATGAATAATAATAATAATAATAATCATAATCTATAAGGGCCGTCCGGTGGCTTAGTGGTTAGCATGTTTGACACGATTTCCGGTTCGAATCCGCATCTGGGGGTTTACTCCAGGTTCTCCGGTTTCATCCCACAGTCCAAAAACATGGATCAAGTCAATTGAGTTCTCCAAATTGCCACATATAGAGTGTTTGTGTGAATGAGTGTGTGTCCAGTGATAGATTGGCGCCCTGTCCTGGGTGTATCTGCCCATATCTGTATATAACTGATATATCTAAAATATATTATTTGTTAATAATAAATAAAAATGGGTTCTCCCCATGCTCATCCAGGGGAGAACGTTTTGGGCACTGGGAAGACACCAAGAACAGGGTGCCAATCTATCACTGGGCACACATGCGCGCACGCGCATACTATATGGGGCAATCTAGTGGATTCAGTTTACCTTGCATCCATGTTTTGGATGGAAACTGGCAGACCAAGAGGAAACCCACATTACTATGGGGAAGATATGCCATGGGGAAGAAACTCCATCCAGATTGGGATTCGAACCCCTGCGCTGAGAGGCGAACATGCTAACAACTAAGCCACCTTGCCTTCCTATATGTAGAATATATTATTTTTATTGGGCACGGTGGCTTAGTAGTTAGCATGTTCTCGGTTTTCTGAGAATTCCCGGTTCGAATTGTAAGGTTTTTGTTAAACTTTGTGAACCGTTTTTTATGAAACATAACAGAATCCCAATCTGGGTGGAGTTTCCATGTTCTCCCCGTGTCCACGTGGGTTTCCTCTGGGTTCTCCGGTTTCCTCCCATAGTCCAAAAACATGGATTAAGGTCAATTGAATTCTCCAAATTGCCCCTTGTAGAGTGTGTTTGTGTAAGTAAATGTGCCCAGCGATAGATTGGCGCCCTGTCCTGGGTGTATCTGCCCAGCGCCCAAAACGTTCTCCCCTGGATGGGCATGGGGGATCCCCCCCCCCCCCACGACCCTAATAGAGGATAATGGATGGATGGATTATTTTTATTTTCTTTTGCTACAAATAATTCATATTAATCTATCATTATCAATACATTTTTATAATTGAATTGTCAATGAACAAGCTAAAAGGTTGTTTTAGCAAAAACGATCATTTATTAAGGGGTCCTGCGTTATTGTTGTTCTGTTTTGTAATGAAACGGTGTGTCTTGCAGATTTTGCTTTCTGTAGGTTAAGTAAGTTATAAAATTACCAGGCCCTTTAATTATTGTACCACGTGCACTGAGGCTAAGCGCAATGTAAGCGGCTAAACGGCATCTCATTACTGCCTACATTTCCCACAAGTCAGCGCGGAAGTGAACTGTCATAGTTGGCACGTAAACAAAGTTAGAGGAAGCGCCCGTGTGGAACTCACCATACGCAGGTTTGTTAACGAAATCAAACGTTTATATCCAAGTAGTGCTGTCTAATTCCGTATCACTGCCACCATTTTATAAACACGATCTGTATTAAATGACCGATCAGACAGCGCGGCCATGGGCTAGTTTGCCTAATCCTTTGAATGGTATCGTACACGAGCGAAGTTAGCTACTGTTAGCCAGCTAGCTGTGAGACTTAGAACACCACAGAGCCCTTCATGCAGAAAGAACCTTTACATTAACTACAGCAACAGTTAACTGATCCTGTAATATATGTTAACTCGACTGCTAGCTAGGATTCGTGTGATTCCTGTCCACCCCTGTTATAAATGAATTACCTCTGTGGAGTCGGGATGTCTCTATGTTATGATTATTCTGTCAAGCTCCACACTAACAACCGACTGGTAACTCAAATATATAACATACATGAGCTTAACATCACAGATGAGTCATGTTATTGTATCTACTGTGTAAATAGATAACATCATAACAGTGTAAAGCTCTATAACCCAAGGACAACCTCCACACAACACAGTTAATCCGATGTGTACTAATAGGACAGTCAAATTCGCTGGGCAGATACTCCCAGGACAGGGGCCAATCTATCGCTGGGCACACACTCACTCACACAGACACAAACACACTCTATGTGGGGCAACTTGGAGAATTCACTAGCCCTTGATCCATTTTTGGACTGTGGAAGGAAACTGGAGAACCCGGAGGAAACCCACATGGACACGGGGAGAACATAGAAACTCCACCCAGATTGGGATTCGAACCGGGACTCCCTAGCGCTGAGAGGCGCTTCATGCAGAACCTTTATTTTAACTACAGCACAGTTAACTGTTCCTGTAATATAATAACACACACACACACACACACACACACACACATATATATATATATATAAATATTTATTTATATAGCTAACCACCAAGCCACCGTGCTGCCCTAAAAGAGACCATATACATAATATTTATGTGGTCTTCCTTTGCAGAAGTAAAAGCATGGGGTCTTGTAAATAGCACAGAGGTAGACTATGTGGACAAATGTAGTGACATTAACTTAATTATTTGCCTCAGATATTTTTACAGGTGTTTAAAATCCATCACCTTGCCATGTATTTTAGACAGATGTATGCTTGCAACTTTATGGAAGCATGTAATAATTCTTGTGGTTTCACGTTCACATCTCAGTGCTAAGGAGTCCTGGTTTGAATCCCTATCTGGGTGGAGTTTCCATTTTCTCCCCGTGTCCATGTGGGTTTCCTCCAGGTTCTCCGGTTTTCTCCCACAGTCCAAAAACATGGATCATGGCCAATTAAATTCTCCAAATTGCCCCATATAGAGAGTGTGTGTGTGTGTCTGTGAGTGAGTGTGTGCCCAGTGTTAGATTGGCGCCCTGTCCTGGGTGTATCTGTCAAGCGCCCCCCCCCCTTCCCCCTCGACCCTAGTACAGGATAAAGTGGATGAATGGTTGTCTGCCAGTTAGGTTAATTTCAGGTTAAGGAATCATTGACTTTGGTGTGGAACACCATAAGCACAAATCCATTGAAAACCTTTATGAATTAAAAACAAGTAAGGAAACCACTCAGTTATTGGTAACGTCAAGTGTTGGGTTCGATTTACTCATTTAAGACTGTCAGGTTTAGAAACAAACCTTTTTTTCTTTTATCATCTTTAAGAGTTTTCTTGGAATATATTGAAATTCTAATCTTACCTGGCCCCCACATCAAATCCACTTAAGTGACAATTGGCTTGTTCTTATTTCTTATTGCCTAATGTATTAATGTGTGCATTTAATACTCATATTCTTTTTAAATATCTAAAATAAATAAAGGTAACCATTTAATTGAATTAACACTTGGATTTGGTGGCACGGTGGCTTAGTGGTTAGCACGTTCGCCTCTCAGTGCTAGGGATTCCCGGTTCGAATCCCCATCTGGGTGGAGTTTCCATGTTCTCCCCGTGTCCATGTGGGTTTCCTCCGGGTTCTTCGGTTTACTCCCACAGTCCAAAAACATGGATCAAGTAAATTGAGTTCTCCAAATTGCCCCATATAGAGTGTGTTTGTGTGAGTGAGTGTGTGCCCAGCGATGGATTGGCGCCCTGTCCTGGGTCTATCTGCCCAGGGCCTGAAATGTTCTCCCCTGGATGGGCATGGGGAACCCCACCGTGACCCTAATAGAGGATAAAGCCTAACCTAAAACCTAATGATGAATCCTACTATAATCAAATATAATATAAAGTGTTCCGCATGTGTTTGATTCTTTAGACAAGATGGAGAGGTGAGTCAATATGACATCGTAACTCGAGGCAAGGCAACGTGCAGTGACGTGAAAGCAGAGGCAGGATGACTGAGTGCTTCCTGCCCCCCAACAGCAGCCCTGCAGAGCAGCGGCGTGGGGCAGAGCATCAGGGCGTTGTACCTCGTACGCCAAGCTCTGAAGAAATCAGCCCCACTAAGTTTCCAGGCCTGTATCGAACAGGGGAGCCCTCACCTCCACACGATGGACACCACCACCATGAGCCGCCTGATGCAGCCTCCGATGATGATAAAGAGCACAGCAAGAAGAAGAACAAGTTTAAGAAGAAGGAGAAACGCAGTAAGCTCCTACACTTTCTTAGACATCTATATTAAATTAGTCACTGCACACATTGAGCCATGTAGATTTACAGTGCAGTTCTGTAGTGTATCTTATAATTTAGCTTTTGTTCTTTAATTCTTTGAAATGCTTGAACTGTTATTAGTGATAAGCACAGCACTTGGTTTACATTTATTTTCCTTAAAAAAAGTAATATTTCATGAATGCAATAAAAAGTGAATATCTATTCATTACTTGTTGCAAAACATTTTGTTGTTTAAAGTGTGATAAATATTTTCACCAACTAGGCTGAAAAAATACAATCTTATTATAATACATATTATGCTTGTAGGTATATTGATTATAATAATTTATTCATTATCTTCTGCTTAATCCACTACTAGGGTCACGGTGGGGGGGTTCCCGGGTTCCCAGGTTCCCATGCACTTCCAGAGGAGAACATTTCGGGCACTGCGCAGATACACCCAGGAAAGGGCACCAATCTATTGCTGGGCACACTCACTCACAGACACACACTATATGACACAATTTAGAATATTAAATTGACCTTGAATCCATGTTTTTGGACTGTGGGAGGAAACCAGAGAACCTGGGAAAAACCCAAGTGGACACGGGGGGGAACAAGGAAACTCCACCCAGATTAAGTTTCAAACCTGGATTCACAGCATTGTGTGGCGAACGTGCTAAACCAACCCATCCATCCATTATCTTCCACTTTATCCTTTATTAGGTTCGCGGGGGGGTTCCCCATGCCCATCCAGGGAAGAATGTTTTGGGCGCTGGGCAGATACACCCAGGACAGGGCACCAATCTATCGCTGGGCACACTCTCACTCACACTGACACACTCTATATGGGGCAATTTGGAGAACTCAATTGATCTTGATGTTTTTGGACTGTGGGAGGAAACTGGAGAACCCGGAGGAAAACTACGCGGACACGGGTAGAACATGGAAACTCCACCCAGATGGGGATTTAAACCTGGATCCCTAGTGCTGAGAGGCGAATGTGCTAGCCACTAAGCCACCGTGCCGCCCTACGCTAAATTAATTATATTAAATTAAGCAATTATTTGTTGCAGTTTTGCAATCATCCATGATTGCCATTGTCTAATTCCTCTTTTGATGACGTGCCATTTATTTAGAACACATGGATTGTGGACAGGCCAGTTAAACAAACACAAACACACTCTCACACGCTCACACACACACACACACACACACACACACACACACACACACACACACTATGTCTACAATATGCTGTTGTATCTCATACAGGGTGGGGCCTGGCATAGACCTGCTGAAAATGAAATGTAAACAGTGCAGCTTGACTGCAGCAAATTAGCAATATGATCCTCTGTACACCTAAGTTAGATTTATACCCATTGCTATCACATTGTTACTTGCACTTTTTGCTGATCTTTTTCATCTTTTGACAAATTTGAGCACATTTCCACTTTTTTAAATTTTCACATTTTAAATTCAGGCCTAAACACAACCCCATTTCTGTGCTAAAAATTTGAATGCTGTAATGCTGTAAAGTCCATACAGGCAAGTACAGCTTAAGGTCCTGATGGTCATACACCTTTATTAACTTCTGCCTTTGATCTATATTTCATTTCTAATTATATGTGCAATACTGGGTGGCGTGGTGGCTTAGTGGTTAGCATGTTCTCCTCTCAGTGCTAGGGATTCCCGTTTCGAATCCCAATCTGGGTGGAGTTTCCATGTTCTCGCCGTGTCTGCGTGGGTTTCCTCCAGGTTCTCCAGTTTCCTCCCACAGTTCAAAAACATGGATCAAGTCAATTGAGTTCTCCAAATTGCCCCATAGAGTATGTGTCTGTGTGAGTGAGTGTGTGCCCAGCGATAGATATGCACCCTTTCCTGGGTGTATCTGCCCAGCGCCCGAGATGTTCTCCCCTGGATGGGCATTGGGAACCCCCTCGACCCTAATAAAGGATAAATTGTAAGATAATGGATGCATGTGCAATACTTTATTGCTGTGCAATTCTGTATTTCATTTCGTTATAGATGTATCTTTCCCAATTACTGTCACTTCTGCTGCTGAGAAATTTAAATTTCCCACATTGTGGGACAAATAAAGGATTATTTGATCTTATCTTATGCACTGGGATTTTTCCAGACTTACAAAGTCTCTCTTTAAACTTAGGCTATGCTACGGAACATTTATGAAGCAACAGTTTAGTTAAAATGTTTGGCAGAAGGTTCAGAACCATAACTAAGCCTTTAGTGGATACTCCTTGATAATCTCACCCGTTAATTGTGGAAGCATTCAGAGTAGTGTTGATGCTTGATTCTTTTTGCCTCTGTTAAGGTTCATCATTAAAAAACAAATAATCTTTACTATGTCTTTTTGTCTGTTTAATATAGTTTCAAATGTCTGTTTTAAGTTTCCATTGAATCTTAAAAAGACTCATTTAGGTGAGAGTTTGTTATTCAAAGTGTGTGGATTGGTCAGTTGATTGCTGTTCAGTAAAACAGATTGTAAAACAGAAATGGCACTATTCAGTAGGTTGATTGTGTGATTAGAAATCTGTCGAAAGGATAGACACACTGCCTTCTCCACTTTCCATATAGATGAACCTTGTAGTTCTACAATTACAGACTGTAGTCCATCTGTTTTCTTTTCTTTGTTAGTCTCTGTTGGTTCTCTGTTCTCTATTGGTCACAGAACAGGTATAATTTGGGAGGTGGATTATTTATTGTCAGTTCTGCAGTGACACTGATGTGGTGAGGGGGGTTTAGTGCTGAAACTTTAGTCCTCAATGACCCTATACTGGGATAGGAATAACACCCCAACCAAATACTACCTGTTCTGTGGTGGTACAATTAGGGTCCTGACCATTAGAACAGAGTAAAGGGGATGTAGACAGTATGTACTGTAGAACACAAACAGATGAACTACAGTTTGGAATTGTAGAACTACAAAGTCCGTCTTTACAGAAAGTAGAACCGAGAACATGGACAATAAGTGGAGTAAAAAGGGGGCGTGTCTGAACTTTTGACTGTGTATCTGGGTATGGCTTCAGAAACCAACCCTTGTGACATTAAAACCTGTTTTTTTGTTGTTGAGAGTTTCACCTGTTGTTTTGTTGAAGTGTTAGTGGAAAGTCTTGTAAACAGTTTTTTAATGATTACAGTCATTTAATTTATAGCCAATTAAATTTAATGCTTATCATTCTGAAATTCACGTAGTTCATTTATTCAGACCGACATGAAATAAAACAATTTGTCCCATTGATATAAGTATTTGCATGTTTACCACCGGTGTCTGATATTAATCCTGCATCCCCACAGCTCCAGAGAGAGTCGACTATTTTCCACCCGCTCTCTATATTTAGGCAACCTATTGCTGGCAAGCAGGAAGTGATGGACAGTTTTAGGACACACCCTGCCCTATGTGGGTGTGTTGTAGTGGTAGAGCAACATCTTTGCTTCAGTTAGAGGCTCTCAAAGGACACAGGCTTATAACCACAGAATAATGGGCTTTGATCGCTGCTAAGTTTGCCAGAGTTCACTTTGCTTAGTAGGTGTCATTGGGCTAAATAAGAAGAGCTAAAAAGAAAATGAGTGCAGCCAGCTCTCAGGGAATTGCTCTAAAATGTGAAGTGACCTCTTTTAAGTAGGTTGTATTTGGCTTCTTGAGCTAGATTATCTACAGTGAAGAGATGTAGCAGGATATATTTTAGAGCTTTGAATTTCACAAGACTTTGGAATTACACCTTTTTCTTCTCAACCTTTTTTCACCAACCCTCTTCCCATTTTCTGTCTTTTTGTAGCTGAGGGCTATGCTGCCTTTCAGGAGGACAGCTCAGCAGATGAAGCAGAGAGCCCATCCAAGATGAAGCGCTCAAAGGGCATCCATGTTTTCAAAAAGCCCAGCTTCTCCAAAAAGAAGGAGAAGGAATTTAAAGTGAAGGAGAAAGGACCCAAAGAGGAGAAAGCCAAAGACAAGAAGTCAAAGGATCTAACAGCAGCTGATGTGGTCAAGCAGTGGAAGGAGAAGAAGAAAAAGAAGAAGCCCAGTAATGCAGAGCAAGAACCAGTTACTGTGGAGACTCCAGCTATTAGACCAATTTTTGGGGCAACTTTATCTGAAGCGGTGAGAAGGACTGCACTGTACGACGGCTTGCAGCTACCTGCTGTGTTCCGTGAGTGCATTGACTACATCGAGAGCTATGGCATGAAGTGTGAAGGCATCTACCGTGTCTCTGGTGAGTCCCTGTTGCGTGGTAATAAACTACTATCTCTAGTAGTCTAGTCTGAAAACTAAAAACTGAAATCCATTTTTTGGCTTTTTAACTATTTATTTTTGGCGGCACGGTGGCTTAGTGGTTAGCACGTTCGCCTCTCAGCACTAGGGATTCCCGGTTCGAATCCCAATCTGGGTGGAGTTTCCATGTTCTCCCCGTGTCCACGTTGGTTTCCTCCGGGTTCTCCGGTTTCCTTCCACAGTTCAAAAACATGAATCAAGTCAATTGAGTTCTCCAAATTGCCCCATATAGAGTGTGTATGCGTGCTTGTCTGTGTGAGTGAGTGTGTGCCCAGAGATGGATTGGCACCCTGTCCTGGGTGTATCTGCCCAGCGCCCGAAACATTCTCTCCTGGATGGGCATGGGGAACCCCCCGCGACACTAATAGAGGATAAAGTGGAAGATAATAAATGAATGAATGACCTATTTATTTTTTATTTACTTTATTTAGCATTTTCTGACAAGACAATATGACAATATTAGATGAAATGTAATGTCTCCTTCAAACTTTACCGCAAAAGTTACTTTATCAGTTTATTTATTGTTTGTTTAGTTAGTGGCAAATGAGTAGAACCTTTTTTACAGATTTTAACAGCATTTTGTTGTTTTTGGTCTCAGAATAGTATTCATCCATACATTATCTTTCGCTCAATCCTCTACTAGGGTCACTGGGGGGGGGTTTCCCCATGCCCATCCAGAGTAGAATATTTCGGTGTGCTGGGCAGATACACCCAGGACAGGGCCCCGAATTATTGCTGGATAAAAAATAGATTTGTTAATCTATTCAGTGCTTTGTTAAATCTGTGGCTTATGTTATAACCAATTGTTATTGTTGGCTGAAGAACAATAGCTTTTCTTTCAATCAAATAAAGGATAATTGAAATAGTGTTTACAATTTGGGTGGCACGGTGGCTTAGTAGTTAGCATGTTCTCCTCTCAGCGCTAGGGATTCCCGGTTCAAATCCCAATCTGGGTGAAGTTTCCATGTTCTCCCTGTGTCCGTGTGGGTTTCCTCCGGGTTTTTTGGTTTCCTCCCACAGTCATGGATCAAGGTCAATTGAATTCTCCAAAATTGCCCTATGTAGAGTGTGTCTGTGTGAGTGAGTGTGTTCCCAGCGATAGATTGGCATGGGGAACCTCCCTTGCGACCCTAGTAAAGGATAAAGCAGAAGATAATAGATGGATGATTGTTTGAAATTAAAATTTGACTAATAATTGTCCAACTGTTTTGTCTGAGGGCACTGGTGGTGATTTATTGAGCAAACGGGAGCTAGTGTGTTGTGGGGTAAAAACAAAGACAAACCCATTAACACACATGTTACACCTGGGGTAATTTAATTTTTCCAGATCAAATTAGTTACTGGTGACACGGTGACTTAGTGGTTAGCATGTTCTCCTCTCAGCACTAGGGATTCCCGGTTCAAATCCCCATCTGCGTGGAGTTTCTATGGTCTCCCCGTGTCCGCGTGAGTTTCCTCCGGGTTCTCCGGTTCCCTCCCACAGTCCAAAAACATGGAACAAGTCAATTGAGTTCTCCAAATTGCCCCATATAGAGTGTGTTTGTGTGCATGTCTGTGTGAGTGAGTGTGTGCCCAGTGATCGATTGGCAGCCTGTCCTGGGTGTATCTGCCCAGCGCCCGAAACGTTCTCCCCTGGATGGGCATGGGGAACCCCCCCTCGACCCTTATAGAGGATAAAGTGAAAGATAATGGATGGATAGAAATTAGTTACTTGACCATAAAAGGAAACTGGAGCTCATAGAGGAAACCCACACAGACAAGTGGAGAACCTGAAAACCTTTTTTTTTGTTTTAAAGAGGTATTAAGCTTTATGGAAGTGATTCTAAGGATGCTTCTAAGTACTTACTTCTAATTATGTAAGTACAGTACATAATTTAACCCCTATGTATTTGGGTGCTCCTGCTTTAACCTTTTTGTAGGTATGAAGTCGAAAGTGGATGAACTGAAGACCGCTTATGACCGTGAGGAGTGCCCATGCCTGGAGGAGTATGAGCCTCATACAGTGGCCAGTCTGCTAAAGCAATACCTGCGTGAGCTGCCTGACAACTTACTTGGCCGTGACCTGGTACCACGATTCGAGGATGCGTGTGGGCGTGCCAGCGAAGCCGAGAAGCTGCACGAGTTTCAGAGACTGCTGACAGAGGTCTCTGAGGGAAGCCGGCTGCTCCTGGCATGGCTTATTACCCACATGGATCATGTGATTGCACGTGAGGCTGACACTAAAATGAATATCCAGAACATCTCCATCGTTCTCAATCCCACTGTTCAGGTGAGCTTTAAACTAGTTCTTTAAACGATATTGTGTTTAGAACAGATATTTAGGGTTATGAGTTACAGAATCTTAACTGGGTATATTTAACAAACTTTATAGATGATTTGAGCAGAAAATTTCTTCTTTTTTTTTTTTGCCCTGGACTCGATGCTGACACATTGACCAGATCTTTTTATTATTTTTAGCACCCCTATATAAACTTCATCTGTTTGTCTAATAAAAAGTTTGCAAATGCTATTTCACCCCGTCCCGTTATACGATTTAGGTGAAACTTTGCACAATTGTTCATCGTTGATGACAACACATGAATTGGAAAAAAAAACGAATTAATTAACTATTTAGTGGTCATTAGTTTATTTTGTTTTTATTCATTCATTCATTATCTCCCGCTTTATCCTCTATTAGGAACGCGGGGGGTTCCCCATGCCCATCCAGGGGAGAACATCTCAGGCGCTGGGCAGATAGACCCAGGACAGGGCGCCAATCCATCGCTGGGCACACACTCACTCACACACACACACTCTATATGGGGCATTTTGAGAATTCAATTAACTTGATCCATGTTTTTGGATAGTGGGAGGAAACCGGAGAACCCGGAGGAAACCCACGCAGACACGGGGAGAACATGGAAACTCCACCCACATGGGGATTCGAACCGGGAATCCCTAGCGCTGAGAGGCGAACGTGCTAACCACTAAGCCACCGTGCCGCCTTATTTTGTTTTATATGGATAAATTGTGCGGCAAGGTGGCTTAATGGTTAGCATGTTCTCCTCTCAGCACTAGGGATTTTTGGGCGCTGGGAAGATACACCCAGGACAGCAGGGTGCCAATCTATCACTGGGCACACACTCACTCACACAAACACACCCTATATGGGGCAATTTGGATAATTCATTTGACCTTGATCCATGTTTTTGGACTGTGGGAGGAAAGCAGATTGAAGCTAATGAATCTGGCGTTGTGCATAAGTTACAGTTTTGCTAAATAAGGTTATTATGTTAATATCTCTGACTTTCTACACCTCATTGGTTTAAGTGAACTAAAAAAAGTGTTTTGCTGCTGATTTTTGTTTCTATTCATTCTCTGGTGCATCTTGTATTAGTGTCCAGTGATGGTCAACCAGCATTGGTGGTTTTCAGCAGCCTTGGTAATGCTTTTCAATTGAATCAATGTCTGTGTAAAAGCGCTCACCGTGTTCATCACTTATTGCACCAAGAGTGATACAGGAAATTGATTTTCATGACCTTATTGCTTTGTCAGCTAAATGAATGTTGTCAAACTGTTTGATGTAGTTTAGCAGTAGATAGATAGTTGCCAAGGAAATTTTCAGCAACATCTTTGAACGAGTTCTAACTGATGTTCTGAGCTCGCACCAGCAGCTCTGCAAACTAGTCAAATACCTTCCTTATACCTTTTTGGCATAAGTTATTTTTAAAAACACTTGTCTCAAATGAGTTGAAAGCCTTTCCTATTTGTTTGTTTTAAGTAGCCTGTTTGTGTTAATTACCAATAACTGGTTATTGGTTATTGGTGGGGCGGCACGGTGGCTTAGTGGTTAGCACGTT
>JAFMOD010000781.1:3169101-3207197 GCA_019802435.1 Corydoras maculifer
AGTTCTAACTGATGTTCTGAGCTCGCACCAGCAGCTCTGCAAACTAGTCAAATACCTTCCTTATACCTTTTTGGCATAAGTTATTTTTAAAAACACTTGTCTCAAATGAGTTGAAAGCCTTTCCTATTTGTTTGTTTTAAGTAGCCTGTTTGTGTTAATTACCAATAACTGGTTATTGGTTATTGGTGGGGCGGCACGGTGGCTTAGTGGTTAGCACGTTTGCCTCTCAGCACAAAGGAATCCCGGGTCGAATCCCCATCTGGGTGGAGTTTCCATGTTCTCCCCGTGTCTGCGTTGATTTCCTCCGGGTTTTCCGGTTTCCTCTCACAGTCCAAAAACATGGATCAAGGTCAATTGAATTCTCCACGTTGCCCCATATAGAGTGTGTTTGTGTGAGTGAGTGTGTTCCCAGAGATGGATTGGTGCCCTGTCCTGAGTGTAACTGCCCAGCGCCCGAGACGTTCTCCCCTTGATGGGCATAGGGAACCCCCCCGCGACCCTAATAGAGGATAAAGCTGAAGATGATGGATGGATGGATGGTTTTGGGTGAATTGGAAGGAGAACATTTCTTTGTTTCTTTTGCCGGGACTTGATGCTGATCAATTGAGCAGTTCTTTTTGGTGTATTGTGGTTATGTTTTTTTATTTTTTATTAAAATAAATAATTAAATAAATTGAGGTGGTTTGTTATTAGCGATTCCAAACACCTAAAAGTGGCAAGAAGCAAAATTCCTGTCGACTTGTATAATTTTCTTGATTTGTCTCTTAATCATGAGCATTTTTATTATTTTAATATTTGAATATATTCCATTCAGGATTTGCAATCATTGGTTAGGTGTTAAATATTTTCTATAAATCGGTAAGTCTGATCTTGTGTGGACATCGGGAAAAAATTGAGCAAACAAAGATGCCTTTGTAGTATTGAGTGTGAGCAGGTGCTTTTACATAAAGGACATTTCACTATTATACACATTATGAGCCAAAACTGAACGTCGAATATATTTTGCATATTTGAGTTTCAGGTATAGCCTGTTTTTCTTTTAGGATTTAGATCTGGCTGCTGAATCGAAAGGTTCTGCATAATGCAAATTCAAAAAAACATGTATACTAAACTGTACATTGAGCAAAAAAGCTCTGTTATTCATTTATTCCATGTAAACTGGTTTCTTTAGGTTTTTAACACCATGGCAGTATTTATTCCACATTAGAACTACAGTATTAATTGAGATCCATATTGTTCCATCCTCGTCATACAGGTTCCTCACTGGGACCTTTTGTTTCCATGTCTGCTTAGATTTGTTAACTGTCAAAACAAAATGTACCAGGCAGGACAAAGTGATGAACAGATGGTGTTGGGTAAATAAAATGTAGTGCTAAAGTATTCATTGTCAGTTTTTGAGTATAAGATATGTACATAGTGAAGTTATATTAGTGAACTATACTTTAGAATGTAATGAATCTTGATCCTTTGTATTTTTCTCTTTGATATTCATGTTTAGATCAGCAACCGGGTGCTGTATGTCTTTTTCACCCATGTTCGTGAGCTGTTCGGTGATGTGGTTCTGAAACCAGTGGTGCATCCCCTACGCTGGTCCAACATGGCCACTATGCCAGCTCTGCCCGACACCCAGGAGAGCATAAAGGAGGAGATCAGGAGACAGGTGCGTCTATACAATGAACAAAAGCTCCATTCACTTACCTATATATATATATAAATATTAGCACTGTCAACAATTCAGTAACCAAGATATTAAAGCTCATAAGGCATAACTATGGCACACCCATTCGGTAAACATTGAACTACGCAGTGTTTATTATGAAAACAATTCAGCGTGTCCTTCAAGAAAAGAGGAAGTGAAGCATTTTTTTATCTGCATGATTACATTAGGAAATCATTTTTGTTGTGTTTTTAAAGGTGAATAGAAATATAATGTAAATATTTTTTTGTTTCTGTAAAAGTATTTTTTAAGTCTTGGTTTTCATGTTAGTCTTCCCTCCATCTATTATCTTCTGCTTTATCCTCTACTGGGATCGTGGGGGGGGGTCCCATCTAGGGAACGTTTCGGGTGCTGGGCAGATACACCCGGGTGCCAATCGGTCACTGGACACACACACTCCCTCACACAAACACACTCTATATGGGGCAATTTGGAGAAGTCAATTGACCTTGATCCATGTTTTTGGACTGTGGGAGGAAACCGGAGAACCCGGAGGAAACTCACGTGGACACAGGGAGAACATGGAAATTCCACCCAGATGGGGATTCGAAGCGGGAATCCCTAGCGCTGAGAGGAGAACATGCTAGCAACCAAGCTACCGTACCACCCCAGATTAGTCTTAAGATTCAAGATATAATGTATTATAGTTAGGGATTTATTTATTCATTCATCATCTTAAACTTAATTCTCTACCAGGGATGGAGGGGGGGTTCCTCATGCTCATCCAGGGGAGAACGTTTTGGGTGCCAATCTATCACTGGGCACACACTCACACAAACACACACTATATGGGGCAATTTAGAGCATTTAATATATCTTCAATCCATGTTTTTGGACTGTGGGAGAAAACCCATGCGGACACAGATAATATTGAAACCCCACCCATATTAGGATTCGAACCGGATTCCCCAGGGCTGAGAGGGGAACATGTTAACCACTAAACAAGCATGAATCACCAAAATTGTAGTTTAAGAAAATGTTAATAGCTGTTATTTTTATTTCCATAAGTAACCTTTAGTTTGCCGGTGCAATGTTTAATGCTACCACCTAACAGTAACAAGGGCCCTGGTTGGATTTGCAGTTGGGGTAAACAGTGGACTTTTCTGTATGGAGTCTGCATGTCCTCTCTATTCATTCTAAACCAGGGGAGCCCAATACATTGATCGTAGATCACGATGGAGGTTTGAAGAAAAAAAACGCGTATCAGCAACTTTTTACAGAACAGTATCAGAAGCACTTATACACAAGCGCACACATTCACACGGTGGCTTAGCGGTTAGCATGTTCGCCTCTCAGCACTAGGGATTTCCGGTTCGAATCCCAATCTGGGTGCAGTTTCCATGTTCTCCCAGTGTCTGTGTGGGTTTCCTCGGGGTTCTCCGGTTTCCAAAAGCATTGATCAAGTCAATTGAGTTCTCCAAATTTCCCCATATAGTGTTTATGTGTGTGTCTGTGTGAGTGAGTGTCTGTCCAGCGATAGATTGGTGGCCTGTCCTAGGTGTATCTGCCCAGCGCCCGAAACGTTCTTCCCTGGATGGGCATGGGGAACCCCCCCACGACCCTAATATAGGATAAAGCTGAAGATAATGGATGGATGGATTGCACTTCCATTGTGTTTGGTCGTTTGGCTGTACTAAAACCAAGTTTTCTCCATGCTATTAGCTGGAATGTGTTTCATAAAAGAAGCCGTCATTTTGATGCTGATTCAACAATATTAACATGATGTGTGTAAACAGGTTTCAATATAAAAGCATAAAAAAAAAGATTAACCCTGGTAGATCTCGATGACCTGTCCAATGGAAAAGTAAAAATCGGGCCAGAAAAGTGTGGCTCTACATTACATTCTCATTTAGCAGACGCTTTTATCCAAAGTGACTTACAAAGTGAGCTCAGTGTTAATCACAACATCCCCGGAGCAATGAGGCCTTGCTCAAGGACCCACACTGATAATTTCAGTGGACCTGGGATTTAAACTACCAACCTTCAGATTGTTAGCCCAACACCCTCACCACTGAGCTACCATGCCCTGAACCATGCGCCTTTAGGACTCTCAATCTTCCTAATATCCTGGGATCAGTGCAATACTCCACAGGATTCACACAAATCTGTTTCTTTTTTCTGCAGGAATTCTTACTAAACCGCCTACATCGAGACTTGCAGGCAGGAATAAAGGACCTGTCCAAAGAGGAGCGCTTGTGGGAGGTTCAGCGTATACTCACTGCACTCAAACGCAAACTACGAGAAGCCAAAAGACAGGCAAGGACTCATTAACAATATCTTCAGGCCTCAAACATGCTGAATTGACATGTTTCATTTAGTAACACTGACATATTGAGTACAAACGTAGCTCTAGATTTACAGTTTATCATGTGTTTTATGTGTCCAGTGAGTTTAAGTCTGACCTTTTTTTCCCAATAAATGCCAAATTAATATTATATTTAAGAGACTTATTCAAGGCTTTATTTACTTTTACTCTGTCTGTATACTTTATTAATGACTTAGTTGTACAGCAGTACAGTTGTGTTAGCCATTATATTTCTTAAAATACTAGAATATTTTTACTGATATAACTGTGTCTTTCAGTCAGGTTCATTGGTTGCTTTGCTAAAATACACAGTTTTGAGATCAGTCTAAAAACGTACATGGTGAAATTTCTGAAAAGGTTAATTTGCGTTAATTCATTCATCTATTATCTTCCCCCGAAATCCTCTACTAGGGTCACAGGGGGTTTCCCATGCCCATACAGGGGAGAATGTTTCTGGCGCTGGGCACCCAGGACAAGGGGGCATTCTATCACTGAGCCCACATTCATTCACTCACTCACTCACACAGACACATTCTATATGGGGCAATTTAGAGTATTCAATCAACCTTAAATCCATGTTTTTGAGCTGTGGGAGGAAACCGGAGAACCCGGAGGAAACCCACACGAACATGGAAACTCCACCCAGATTGGGATTTGAACCTGGCTCCCCACCGTGTCGCCCCTTATTTTAGTATTTTAAAAAAAATCCATGTTATTAAATGCTGATAATAAATACTCTGACACTTTTAAAAACATCAAGACCTTTTTAAACAAGGTGGTGTGGGTGTAGTAGCTTGGTAGTTAGGTTGTTGGGCTATCATTCCCAAGTTTGGGGGGTTCAAATCCATAGTTTACTGCAGATTCTCTGCGAAAATGGGACTTTGCAGTAACATTCCAGGAGGACTTGCAAAATCAATGCTTTGTCCCTAAGAACCAAGTGTGTTAGAGTATAAGTTAATTATTATTTAGTATGGTTTACTTAATTTTTTTAGTATGGTTGACTTGTGTATTCATTAATTGTCTTTTCATGGTACCATGATGCATTCTGTTTGGTCTGATGTAGGAGTGTGAGAGTAAAATAGCCCAGGAGATTGCCAGCCTGTCAAAAGAGGATGTGTCTAAAGAAGAGATGTCTGAGAATGAGGAGGAGGTCCTGAACATTCTTCTTGCTCAGGTGAGACCAAAAAGATTACAGGATTGGGAGTATATCAGACCTATAGATAACAGTTAGATTTAGATTTTGTGATAGTAGCTATCAGCAGGTATATGTTTTAATTGTTATAAATGTCATTTTATTATTTATAGATCATGTAATATTTCTTTTATACCAAACATATTTAAATAAGTATATTGTGTATATATAGGGTCTGTCCCAAAACTTCCTGGACTGGGTCGATATAACTAAAACTTAAAATTTCTCCATTGTTAAAAGCATCTAGGGCTGCACGGTGGCTTAGTGGTTAGCATGTTCTCCTCTCAGCACTAGGTAGTCCAGGTTTGAATCCCAATCTGGGTGGAGTTTCCGTGTTCTCCCCCCGTGTCTGCGTGGGTTTCCTCCGGGTTCTCCGGTTTCCTCCCACAGTCCAAAAACATGGATCAAGTCAATTGAATTCTCCAAATTGCCCCATATAGAGTGTGTTTGTGTGACTGAGTGTGTGCCCAGTGATACATTGGCACCCTGTCCTGGGTGTATCTGCCCAGCGCCTGAAACGTTCTTCCCTGGATGGGCATGGGGATCCCCCCCCCCTACTCTAGTAGAGGATAAAGCATGGATAATAGATGGATGGATATTCTGTCATTATATAATGTAATTAAATGCAAAGCAGCTTATTAGAAAAATTTGTCAATTTCTATAAGCATTATTTTTAATCTGTGAAATTCAAACCAGACCTTGACTCTGGCCGTGGTAGATCAGTGGTTAGGGTGTTGGGCTATCAATCTAAAGGTCGTCGGTTCAAATCCCGGGTCCACTGAAGTTACCAATGTGGGTCCTTGAGCAAGACCCTTAACCCTCATTGCTCCAGGGATGTTGTGATGAACCCTGTGCTCACCTTGTAAGTCGCTTTGGATAAAAGCGTCTGCTAAATGACCAAATGTGACAAATGTGACTCCTGGGTCTAAACCACATCGTTTCAGAAGCACACGATCCAACTAAAAATCATTAGCAAATTTAGGTTTTATACTGAAGACTTTCTTATATTGCAAAAGTTTCTTCGTTTTATTCCAATGGCAGTTTATTGAACTTCCCAGCATGTTATCTGCATTTTTCAAAACTGAAATAATCAAATGTTTTTGTAAAGTAAAAGAAAAAAAACATTTTAATATCTGATCACTGACACTTAAAAGATTTGTAAATGGTACCCTCTGCAGGAGAATGAGATTCTGACTGAGCAGGAGGAGTTAATAGCTTTGGAGCAGGTCCTGCGCAGACAGATCGCCACGGAGAAGGAGGAGATTGAGCATCTGCGTGCTGAGATTGCTGACATTCAGAGGTCAGTGAGTGTTTGAATAGCAGAGAATACAAATCATGTCACCTTAACGGCCAAACTCGGCTGTGTCAGCATTATACTGTGGTTTTATTTCTGCAGGTGATTTTTTATTGTTTCTCACTGAAGTTGTAGAGCAGCGGTCAGAATCTTTATTCGTCCAGGAGCCTGTAACTGTCTCTTACTGTAATGTGATGCCACTGACAGTTTGTGAAATTTCTTTGAAAATATTTCTGTCAACTGGGGCGGCACGGTGTCTTAATGGTTAACATGTTCTCCTCTGAGTGCTAGGGTTTCCTGGTTCGAATCCCAATCTGGGGGGAGTTTCCATGTTCTCCCCGTGTCTGTGTGGGTTTCCTCCGGGTTCTCCGGTTTTCTCCCACAGTCCAAAAACATGGATTAAGTCAATTTAATTCTCCAAATTGCCCCATATAGAGTGTGTTTGAGTGAGTGAGTGTGTGCCCAGCGATAGATTGGCGCCCTGTCCTGGGTGTAGCTCCCCAGCGCCCGAAACGTTCTCCCCTGGATGGGCATGGGGAACCTCCTGTGACCCTAATAGAGGATTAAGCAGAAGATAATAGATGAATGGAAGATTTCTGTCAACTGTGACTGGTATAAATATAAAAGTAGAAGCATTTAGAACCAACAGCATTTCAGCCAATGAAGTACCCAACCACATGAGGTTCCAAATATCCATGATGCATAGATGTTGCCTCTGCTGTGCTGACTCAGTAACTGCAGAGTTTAAAACCTCCTGTGACAATAACATCAACACTTTAGCATCCTGGCATTGGTTTCCATGGACGAGCAACTGCATGCAAACCTTGCATCACAATGCCAAGCGTTCAGTGGCATCATGCACCAAACTACCCACATCACGGGCATTCAGGCTTTTCTGGCAGACTGATGTTCAAGACTGGTTTCAGTGAATACCACAAGAATGTTACTGATCTGACTGCATTGGACCAACTCTGAAGTCTGGTGGAGGAAAGATAATGTTATGTGGTTCCCACAGGGCCCTTAATTTCAGTTAATTTGTTTCATTATAATAATATGCTTCTTAGTATGTTCATTTTTTTAAAAAGTAGTTAGAAGGCCCTAGTACAAAGTACTAGTACCTAGTCATGCCATGCTTTGAGCATTAGGACAGGATACAAGGGAAAAGCAAATAATTGTCTTAAAATACACACACACAAACACATCATATATATATATATATATATATATATATATATATATATATATATATATATATATATATATATATATATATATATAAATATATAAATAACTAGGGTCCGGGGGGGTTTCCCATACCCATCCAGGGCAGAACAATTCTGGGCACTGTGCAGATACACCCAGGACGCTGGGCACACACTCACTCACCCACACAGATACACACACAAACAAACTCTATATGGGGCAATTTGATGAACTCAATTGAACTTAATCCATGTTTTTGGACTGTGGGAGTAAACCGTAGAACCCGGTGGAAACCCACGCGGAGAACATGGAATCCCTAGCGCTGAGAGGCGGACGTGCTAACCACTAAGGCTCCCTGCTGCCCTAGATATAGTAGACTTAAGCTAGTGGTTAAGGAACTGGTGGTTTGATTCACAGTCTCACCAAGTACCATGACTGAAGTGCTCTTGGGAAGGGACATTACCAGAATTGCTCCCTGGCACCCTATACAGGGCTGCCCACCACTCCGGGCACATGCGCTCATCTCACTTAGTGTTTGTATATATGTGTGTGTGTTTAACTACACAGATGGCTTAAATGTGGAGGACAAATTCCTCCGGTACATTAGGTAAACTTTATTTAAATATGCATGTTGACATGTTTATTAGCTAGTTACTTCAGTTGTATATACTAACAAACTGCTTGCGGCGGCAAACCAATAATGTGTAACCAGTTTTTTGTTTTTAACTTGTACCCAGTCGGCAGCAGGGTCGAAGTGAGACCGAAGAATATTCATCCGACAGCGAGAGCGAGAGTGAAGACGAGGAAGAGCTACAGATGATCCTGGAGGACCTTCAAAAGCAAAATGAGGAGCTGGAAGTGAGTTGAATGATGTGTACAGGCGGAAACGTCAGAGATTCATCGTGACTGAAGAGGGAGGGCCTGTTATGTGTGTTATGTATGACCAGTTGCTTGGTAATGAATAGATTTGGAGATTTCCAAATTTCATTGCCTCGCCTACGTTGACTTTGGTACTTAATTCTTCAGTATCTTGCTCAGAACAGAACCTTGGACAGCAAGTCACAGTGCTGATAAGTAGTAACTGAAAATGAAAGTTCAGTTCAGAGAGTTACAGTTTACCACTATTTCATCACTAATCAAATCAAAGCCATACATTTATATAAGATATAGATTCTCAGGTTTACTGCCTTTGCTCAGAAACGTTCTTTGTAAATTCTGCAAATGTTGATGGTGCGGATGTTTTGCATTTATTTGCCAGTCAGTAAGTGTTATAGTTTAATTTAACAATACATTAAATACTTAGTGGTTAGCACATTCGCCTCTCAGCGCTAGGGATTCCCGGTTCGAATCCCCATCTGGGTGGAGTTTCCATGTTCTCCCCGTGTCTGCGTGGGTTTCCTCCGGGTTCTCCGGTTTCCTCCCACAGTCCAAAAACATGGATCAAGTCAATTGAGTTCTCCAAATTGCCCCATATAGAGTGTGTATATGTGAGTGAGTGTGTGCCCAGTGATAGATTGGCGCCCTGTCCTGGGTGTATCTGCCCAGCACCCGAAACGTTCTCCCCTGGATGGGCATAGGGAAAGCCCCCCCGCAACCCTAATAGAGGATAAAATGGAAGATAATGGATGGATGAAATTTGTTGATAGGGTGGTACGGTGGCTTAGTGGTTAGCATGTTCTCCTATCAGCGCTGGGGATTCTTGGTTCAAATCCCAATCTGGGTGGAGTTTCCATGTTCTCCCCATGTCCACGTGGGTTTCCTCCGGGTTCTCGAGTTTCCTCCCACCGTCCAAAAACATGGATCAAGTGAATTGAGTTCTCCAAATTGCCCCATATAGAAAGTGTTTGTGTGAGTGAGTGTATGTCCAACGATAGATTGGTGTCCTGTCCTGGGTGTATCTGCCCAGCGCCCGAGACGTCCACGATAATGGATAGATGGATGAAAATTATGTGTTCCTGAACCTTCTGTGCTTCTCGTCTCCAGAACAAGAACACCCATTTAAACCAGGCCATCCATGAAGAACAAGAGGCCATTTTGGAACTGCGGGTTCAGCTCCGACTCCTTCAGAGCCAAAAGCTCCAACAGGAGCATGTAGCTCCTCCTCCAGCAGACCAAACCCTGCCCACACAACCCAGCCCAGAAGAACGATCCAGAGTGGAGGAACCATTGAAACGCAACACAGCTGCGTCTATAGCAACTCCAGGAGACTCCACGGTTAATGCTTCCAGCGCTGCAGCCAATGGGAAGCCTGGAAAGGACTCTTTGAAACCTTCACCTAGTAAAGTATACACTGTCAATCAAAATCCAGCAGTATAATTGATGTGTCAGCCGTGTTGTTTTTCAGTGTTACGATGTTGGAGAGCTGTAACATGCACAGGTAGCTTTTAATCGGGACTCTGGGACCACTGCGTGGAGGATGTTAAACTAAAACTGGGTGTTGAGTTTTATTCGGAGCTGTGTCATAAATTCAATACAAAGCTGCCAACTACAAAAACACATCCGACAAATCCAACTTCCCTTCGAGAATAAAAATGTTTTGGTTTTCGGTTTGCTTACTTTTAAACCTTTTCCCAATTCACCAGATGATTCTGATTCTCAGACACAGTGCCAATACAATACTGATTTATTTTATGATTTATATGGTTATTAAAGAAATATTGGGCATCTATGAAGCATCATATAGGTGAGTGACATTTCTGAAGTCAGGTTCAGGTTTTGCTTTGTGTTCTTTCTCAGTTCTAAGGATTATTTTCCAAACGGTTTGAGTTCTTGAAGTTTTTTAAAGGAAATATTAACCTAAAACTGTCTGCTCGTACACTTTGCTTTCACTGGTCATCGGAACTGATCTTTAAAATCCCTTTTACAGTCCTGTGCAGCATTCAGACACCCCTGATTAACTGCGTTGGGTTTTTGTATGTTAAATTAAGTAAGCACTCCCTCTACTGGAAATGTATGTATATCACACAACGTTTCCCAAACTATCACCAAAGCTATTGGTGCATTTAATACTTTGTTCTATTTTTCCAGCTAGATAAATTCACCAATATAGTAATTATTTATAAAGTTTTACAGTAAGATGCCAAATTTAAATCCACTAACCTGTTATTGATCCGCAAAATGCCGTTTAATCAGAAGGTGTCTGAATTTTTCATAATTCTGTGCGAAGTTGTAACTAATGAGTTGTATTGTTGTTTTTTCCGACTTGCTTTCGGCTGATTTTGTGGGGCGTGTAGTGTCAAGCAAAAACAAATATGAATGGTCATTTTAATAAACCACAGAGAACATGATGAATGGTTCCACTCGGACCGGCGGTTAAGACGACAGATCTAAACCTGCTAAATGCACCGACATAATATATTAACTTAAAATGTTTTTTTTTCTTTTTTTCTCAAAGTCACGATTATTCATTGTGAATTATATGAATACTGTTCTCTAGATAGGCGTAACTGCACAAACATTCGATAAGCTTTTTTTTTTTTAAAAAAAAAAGCTTTCTGATTTCTAGGTTGATTTTTCAGATCTAAATCTGGTATTTACTGAATCAGACATTAAGCAACATCACACATTACACGTAGGCAGATTCAGCACAATGTGAAGTTGTTTTCTTTTGTGTTCTGTATTCAGGAGTCTGTGTTTGTTCATATTTATAGTCTGTTTCTTATTTGTGTGTTTGGATTTCTTTTTTTCATGAAGCCCTTTTTGAATATGGGTGTGTATTAGATCCAGTCATCACTTATGGTGTTCTACACATTCATTGAGCTCTGAAGTGAAAAAGATTGTATTGTATTTGCTCTATTTTTTTCATCCTCTACAAATGGCTTTTTGTAGCTTATTATCACTGCTTACATCTGGATGCTGTGAAATTTAATAAAGTATCTAAAGAACGCAAGGAACGAACCCTGTATTCAACTTTTTGTGCAGTTTACAGTTTTCGTGGCGGCTAGCCATGAGACGGTTACAGATTTTAATTCTACAATTATTGTCAATTAAGAAAAAACAATTTTTTTCAATTATTACGCAGTTATGAACTTTACCTTTAAAGTTCCTTTATTACTTTAAAAAAGTGCCAGGAATCAAAGGAACAATGCACAAATTAAATTTGTTAATTATATAAACACAAAAATCTTTGTTGTTTTGAAATTTTGAGCGTTCAGTGGCATCATATATATATATATATATATATATATTTTTTTTTTTTTTTTTTTTTTGTGTAATTTATTGTATTAAATAAAAATACAGGTCCTCTTAAAATACATTAATGTTCATATCCACATAAAAAAACGGGTTTTCCTTAAGGTCAAAGAAACATGGTGGTCGCTCACTCAGGCACACACAAAAACCATATGGGGTCATTTAAATGGGGGCAATATAGAGCAGCCAACTCACCTTAAATCCATGTTTTTGGATCTGAAGAAAACCCACAGGGGAAAGAACACGGAGAGAACATGGAAACGCCATGCAGATTGTGATTCCCCTGCAATTATTACGATAAAATATTCCCGTTTAAATGTGAGGCCAACTATACAGCTAAAGCTTGGTGGAAACTGGATCATGCAGCAGGACAGTGATCAGTGAGTTTGGTAGCTCAGTGGTTAAGATGTTGGGCAATCCAACATCCAACGGTTGTGGGTTCAAATCTCAGGTTCTAACCATCATTGCTCAAAGAATGCTGTACCAACCCTGTGTTCTGACCCCAACCATCAAGTTGGGATGCTTGTAAATCGATTTGGAACAGTGTCTGCTAAATGATTTTATGAAATATCAAGCACCCAATCAAATCCACAAAAGCGTGGCTACATTTTTTTTGATTATTTTTTTTTTTACAAAACGTTCTGACCTCAGTTCTGAACTGAAAATACATAATTGAATGTTTACAAACTTTAAGAAAAAACTGAAGTAACATTTACATTTAGCAGGCGCTTTTATATAAAGCGACTTAAAAAGTGAACACAGGGTTAATCAACATCCCTGGAGCAATGAGGGTTAAGGGTCTTGCTCAAGGACCCACATTGGTAACTTTAGTGGACCTGGGATTTGAACCCACAACCTTCAGATTGATAGTCCAACACCCTAACCACTAAACTACCACGCCCTAAACATTTCCTTTAAACATTATGTAACAACGTGGGTGAATAATGTGACTAATACAATTATTCAGAAATCCATTGCTTCATTGCAACATTTTCCTATTGACTTGTCATGTGTTGTTTACTCAGGGTTATATTTAACCAATATTAAAACCTAAAGACCAAATATTCTCTAAATCCAAAACATTACACCCATAGAATTTAAAAATCTAAGCTTTATTTTTGCTTCATTTCAATCCACACTGCGTCCCAATACTTTTGCCAATATAATATATTTTCATCCGTATTGGATTCAAGCCTTCACACCTGACGAAGATAAACAGTATCACAGAGCAAATTATTTAAAGCCTCTCTCCTGCAAAGCTGTCTCCTGCTGAACGAATACTCAAAGCAGATCCGGCTTCGGAAAGACGTCCACATTTCAGATGAACTGCCGTTTGTTTTCCATTGGAATGATGACACGTTTCATCTTCAGTGCAAAAAATATCTCTTTTATTATTCATGATAGCATTGTTACACAGACGACAGGAACAGGTTCGACACTTCGGAAAGTTGCCTACGGAAAAGTTAACATGGACAAAACGCAGCAAACTGATCAGAATGCATATTAAAGAAGGAACCAGGATAAGTTACCGGCAGCTTGCAGACCACACAATAAACCACATTTACAGACCTAGAAAGAGATTGATTTATTCACATGAGCAAAAAACTAAGGACACGGCCGACGCTTAATCTTTGTTAAAAATTAAACAAGTCCTCCTCCTGTCCTTCAAGCTGAACTGATAGTTGTATTACAGTATAGTACAAGCGTGTTGACTTTGTCGATTTAAAATAAGTGCTAGTGAATACAGAAACCTCTGCACGGACGTCATCATGAATACTAGGGAAAGTAAAAATGCAAAACTCACAGAAGCTGTATTTACATCACTGGGATGTTTAGCTGCAAAGGCAAAACTATTTAAAGGGATTTGAACCCATCCAAAACCATTCGACAAGTGTGGGTTTGACACTAACCTTTTGGTTTCTGAAAAAATAAATACAAGGCTGAAGGATTTTTTTTGTCATCGACGTTCAAGGTTTCCAATCACTCCACCCTTGAGATGGACGTTGAGGGTTTACATAAACTACAAGAGATCAGATTTATATTTACAGCTTTACATACACGCCCCCTTTTTGTTCCATTTCCTGTAAAGCTGGACTTTGTAGTTCTACAATTCCAGACTGTAGTCCATCTGTTTGTGTCCTACAGTACATACTGTGTACGTCCCCTTTACTCTGTTCTAATGGACAGGACCCCAATAGTAGCACCATAGAGCAGGGATTATTTGGTTGGTGCATTATTCCTATCCCAGCAGTGTCACTGAGGTGGAGAAATGAAACTACAGCAGCACTGCTGCACTAACACCCCCTCACCACATCAGTGTCACTGCAGAACTGACAATAAACAATCCACCACCCAAATGATACCTGTTCTGTGACCAATAGAGAACAGAGAACCAACAGGGACTAAAAACACCACAGATGAACTACAATCTGTAATTGTAGAACTACAAAGTCCATCTATATGATAAGTGGAGGAAAAAGAGAATGGAGCAAAACGGGGGTGTGTCCAAACTTTTGACTGGTACTGTATATAAATAAAGTATATTTGCATGTCAGTATTATGAGCCCCCTGCTGTTCCTGTGCACTTTTACATTAGATTTATACCCTATTACGGTCTAGTTTGAATTTACTTATTAAAACATATTTAAACAACAATGTCTAATTTTTCTCGTGATTTGTATTCATGTTACACGTTTAGTTCAGATTCCACACATTTTATCCTGATGACCACGCTTGAATCAGAATTCATCTACAGTGTGCATAAGTTTAGACACCAGTCAACCCCCTCACCAAATTAATAACCACTGACTACAAAATCATTTTACATAAGCAGCCTCTGGTCCAAACCACAAGTCCCTTTCAAATAAGGATTCAGCATTTTTTGAGGTAACGATGTGCAACAAAACCGAACTTCATTTCTAAACCTGAAGCCCTTAATTCTAAAGCTTGAGAGGTGAAGATGAGGATGAAGGGCACTCATGAGCAGAATAGATATCATGTTGGGATTTTCTTACTAGTAAAAGCAACTTGCATTATTGTGATTTCCAACAGGTTTCAGATTTTGAATGAATTTAGTGGCTCTGGATTTGTGAACCCTTTGAGATTTTAGTATCTTTTGCATAAATTCAACCTAAAACGTTCCTATTTTTAGACATGTATAGATACAAATAAGCACATCAAACAACTGAGGAAAAAAGATCATGCACGTTCATGTATTACGATAAATGATCTAATATTACATATTTGAGCGAGTCAGAACCTGTGTTTTTAGTACCATGTCTTGTGCAGAAATCATTTATTTTAAATAGTACAGAACATGTTCATTTGTCCTGCACATCTGCTTTGAAGAAGTACAGTCCATGCCTTCAGCTCTGGCATGCTAGAAGGTTACCTCCCTCGATCGGTCTGCCTCAGATCCTTCCACAAAATTTCCATAGGATGAAGGTTAAGGAATTTGACTTCGTCTACTTTTCGTTGGTAGAACAACTTGCATTTTTAAAATCATTGTCATTCAGGACTTGCATGATCCATGTTCTTCTAAGAAACACATGGCCATACAGAAACCTTTACGATTTTTTGAACAAGTCAGAATCCATTGTTCCATTAATGGTGGAAAGCTGCCCTGTCTCATATTTAGTGATATGGGTCCATCTTGATACTACCACCACCCTGTTTCACAGCTTGAATGAGTTTTTTTGTGCTGGAATCCAGTGTTTTCCTTTCTATAACTATAAAACTTTTCATTTTAACCAAAAATAGTTTATGAAACCTTTTAAGATTGGCAGTTATGTTCTCTTTGAAGAGCAGCAGCTTTTTCCTTGGAACTTTTCCAAGCACACCATAGTGTTTAGTATTCTCCTGATGGTCGACTTAAGAAGATAAGTCAATGTGAAAAATGCCTTCACAGTTGCTTAGAGGTTTCCTCAGTTTCCTGTGTGACCTTGCCGTTTTGGAGACCTTGCTTATGACGTGATCTTTCTGCACCAAACATTTCTGGAAAGATCTGTAGACATCTGACTGTGGACTGACTGTGTGCAAAATCTTTACAGCTGGTTTTGGAATTTCTTCCAGCTTGATGAGTTTCAACAACTCTTCTTGTGAGGTCCTCGGGAATCCTCTGCGTTCCACTCATAATATACTTCCACAACCACGTGTTGTGAAGATCAGACTTTGAGAGATATCCATTCTTCCAATGAACCACTCCTACCGTCACCCAGTAAATTACTCTTCACATCATCTGTTTATCCTAAAGGTCTTTCCACCATAGATATGTAATCATTAGATCATTTTCCTTAATAAACCATTGTTCAAATATTGGTCTCATATGTTTGATTTGTTTCTACATTTTGAGGAAACTTTAGAACTTTTTGTTTTTTTTTTTAGAAATTTTGAAACAAACCTCAACAGGGTTCACAACTAAGCACTACAATAAAAACATAACGTAATTTCACCCAATTACAAAAAAATGATCCAAGAGAAGATTATAAAGTTGGACAAGCATTGTTAGAGCAGTGGGTAAAAAAAAGTTTCATTTCATATTGAGAGTGAACAACCAATGCAGATGAACATACAAACTTTCCCAGCATCAGAAGTACTGTGCTACATCAGCTATGATGGCTTCAAACACCTTTTCGGGCATTTTTCATAATTGGGTTTCACAATCTTCAATTCTTCTCTATGCTGACTTTTAACAAAGCATGAAAATCTGGCAACATTTGGAGGTGATTTTTTTTTTTTTACATTGTTGACATTTTCACAGCATTTTATGCCCAATTTCAACCCCAAGTGGTGCCAAAATGAATAAAAAGGCTACTTAAGAGCAACCAGTTTTCATTTTTTTCTTTGGTGATTGCCAACAGCATATCAATCGATATAACATGACAAGAAATGGCAAACTATTAATTTCTAAGTGAGTCTAGATTTGAACAAAATGCAGAGTAAAAGCAAGCAAACGATCCCTTCAAGCATGTATTTACAAAACATTTAGTATATATAAGGTTACAGCCATTATGAAGACATGAATGTTTTACTTATAAATGCCATCTGGTTTAGAATCACATGCAGTTACAAAAAGAAGGGTTTGGTTATACCTTTTTGATTAATGTATAATTATCATGTGTAACAATGTAAAATAAATAACACCCTACTGGGTGTCAGCATCGTTTACATTTCTCCTAATTCTGACGTGTAACCCCCTTTGTATTTTTTGGACACTGGACATTTAGTTGGGAAGCATAGTACACCAAAAAAAAGGTCACGCCAATGTATCTTAAATTGATGTGACTATGCTGTGTTAAGGAATCAATAATTATTTGACTGCAGAAATCTTTTTCATTCAAATCTCTTTAGAGGACATAGGATATGGAGAAGGACAACCAAATATCTGGTCATGTGTACACAGCAAAATATATATATAACTATTATATCAATATTTAACAAAAATAAAAAGTGTAAAAACTCACAATCATTCACTGATTCAGATCGCTAAACAAGACGATAATAATGTGCTTTGAGAAGGAGCATCTCATGTCTATCAGAAAACAAAACAGGGCTCACATTTAACCGAGCGAGTTTATTCTTCATCAAAATTTGCCCTTATTGACTTTTTTTTCACCATTTTTTCTCAAATGGCCTCAGTACTGAAGTGAATAAGACAATCCCCTGAATCTCGAACCCAGTCAACCTGATCTCAGGCTTCAAGATCAGAACTTGAACCAGAAGTTTCAGAATGCGAGACTCGGGACACAAAGTTAGCATAAGTTATTCGGCCAACAATTAAAGAATGTTATACTCTGTTAAAGGCTAAAATTAGATGATTACTAAGCTGACTTTGCTTCATCAATAAACGTTTAAATGCTTAAAGCCCATCAAAACGAGAAACAAAAATAAAAACAATATATAGATTTGTATCTGCTTATCCAGCCAGCTGGATACATTTGCTTTAAATTTAAACATACAGAACCCACACTCTACACCATTGCCCTTTTTCACTTCAGCTTTTAAAATGTCTGGTGTTAAACCAAATATGGTTGTTTACAAAACAGTACACTAGAAATAATAGGGTTGGGTATAAACCTCTGAATTGTAATATAACAATGATAATAATAATAGTAATCATTAGTGGTAGTAGAAAACTGACATACTACTAATCTGATGAGTACAATGCAGCGTAATTAAAGAGCTGTGTAAATTTCTTCAAATAAACTTTTGTTGCCATTTAGATTGTCAGTTCAAAGTTTAGAAAAGTGCAGCTATTTTGCATTTCGATAAAGTAAACAATTAAAAACTGACACTTCTGCCAATCAGCTGGTTAATGCAATTAATCAATTAAGTTTAAAAGCCCTGGAAGCTTTTAGCAAATTATGTAAGTTGAATTATATTCTTTATTAATCTTACTTTGTGTACTATTATTATTAAATTTCACAAAAGTATTTGGGCTCACTGACTGATCATTTTGAAATGTGAGTCAACGCTACCGTTCTCTTTCTAACCAAATATAAATTAATTTTCAGTCTAAGAAAAAGCACTTAGTTCCTGCACCTATTATTCTACTATGACTATATAGTTTGTAACTGTCACAGAAACACAAAGATATAATTATATGTTTATAAATAGACTGTGCACTTCTACTCATACCTGCCACCCAGTTGAAACTTTTAAAGGCCCAATCAGGAATTGCTGTAACTGGCTGCCCAATCGGATTTTATCCTGTAGCAACCTACGCAGAGATTTACTGAATCCAAAGTCAGGCTTTGAGCTTTGTTCTCTATATTTGTGGCAATGGCATGACGTGAATCAACAAAACCACAAATGTCCATGCCTTTCCAGCCCTCCACAGCAACACAGTGGAGAGAGTACAAATGAGTGCCGACGACATTAAGCTACGGAAAATTTGCTCTAGGTACATCTTATTTTTGTTTCTTAGGTGGTCTTGACCAGATCGTAGACGTGAATGTGGAAATCGTCATCGTATTTAATGTAGTAGACCGAGGGTTTGGCAGGTACTTGGTAGATGACCAGTCCGGTCCTCTTCACTCCTTTGTCTGTAACATACTCCACCTGCTTACCCACAAGACTCTCAGTCTCCTCTCCAGGTTTCCTGTCAGCAGGTAGCAGGTGCTTATTTTCTGAAATACAAACAGATGAGGGATAACACATTAAACTAATTTAAACCCAGAAAGAAAGAGTTCAGACATAATCATTTATTGCTCTGAAGGCAGGTGTTTCCATTGGGTTTTGGTTCAAGGAGAACACCTACAGTAAATCCAGCCGGAACTCTCTTTTCGTTGCTAATCCCACATAAACTACTAAACTCGTAAAATATTTTTAACAAACTATATAAAGTGGGCAGCACGGTGGCTTGGTGGTTAACACATTCGCCTCTCAGCGCTAGGGATTCCCGGTTCGAATCCCAATCTGGGTGGATATTTCATATTCTCCCCATGTCTGTGTGGGTTTCCTCCGGTTTCCTCCCACAGTCCAAAAACACGGATCAAGGTCAATTGAATTCTCCAAATTGCCCCATATAGAGTGTGTGTGTGTCTGTGGGATGCGTCTGCCCAGTGCCCGAAACGTTCTCCCCTGAATGGGCATGGGGAACCCCCTGTGACCCTAGTAGTGGATAAAGCGGAACATAATGAATGGATGGATGGATAAATATAAAGTAGTTTTTAACTTATCAAAATTTAACTTCAAATTTATCAACTATAATTAAATGCCAGTTTTACCTAATGATACAATTCTGATTATGTACTGTACATATTTCTAATATTATTACTCAAGGACTTATACACTAAAGCATTACAACTTTGATTTGAGCTAAAGTTGCTTGAAATTTATTCACTGACTGAAAAGAAGCAATAAATCCAGTGTAAAGGTGAAATGAAAAAGTTTGTCTAGTAGTTAACCATTTTAAGAACATTCAGCAGGTTTTAACGGAACAGATTGTAGAAGTCAAACTCCAAATAAAAATCTTCAAGTACTGAAACATGTACCATAAAGTGGAGCAGACACACTAATGTACTTGAGTGAATTTGGGTGGAGGCAGAATGGACATGCAAAATGTAGGTAAAACATCTCTCTTACACAACCTGCTGGTTGTCAGTTTCCCCTCAATAACCATGCCTTTATCTTTATTCCAACACAATACAATTCAATTTAAATACAAAGTCAACAGATTTGATTTGCATGAACACTAAACACTGCCATATTTATATATAACAAAAAGGTTAAGGTGAAATGTGCAGACTTTTGTGATGTGGACATGAGAACAGTGTATTATTGTGTTAAATGGCAAAAAAAAAGTCATCACAATGTAGTCATTAAGCAAACTTTTATCCCAAATTCAAGCAAATTGCTCAAAATATTCATGACATGTTGCAAACAGGAGGTATGTGAAAGAATAAGGACTTATTGACCTTGATATTTGACTAGCAAAATTCTGTCACTTCGTCATCTTTCAAGACGTGTTTGGACTCAAGGATAAAGCATTTTAGAAATCTAAAATTTTGAAGAAATAGTCATAGTTTGTAGTTCTAAAATTGCAGAATGTAGTCCACGTGTTATTTTGTATACTTGACTCATTTGCTTTACTCTGTTCTTTAATTTTCAATCATTTACAAGACCAAAACGGACTGCAATATTTGGGTGGTGGATCATATTCAACACTGCAGGGACACCGACATGGTTATGTGTTAGTGTGTTTAACTAAAACAAGTGGATTAGACACCACAGAGCTGTAAGAAGCTTTAGAACAGTGTGTCGTGCTGGTGGCGTCACTGTGGACTTCATTAGTCAAAGCTACTTTTTGCTCCACCTTGTAAAGTCAGTCACTGTAGTGTCTGAAATCTGTCTATGGCATAAATAGGAAGCTGCCTCACAGAAACAAGTTCAGCAGGAAAATATTCTCCAAAAGCCATGTGTACAGAACACGATGCAATTATTATTTAACTACGCTGAAGCATAAAGTTGAAGACTTTTTTTAAACTAGTAACTAGATACACTCTTAATTACAAATTTGTCATTTTAGGGGCTTTTATCTCAGCAACCAACAACTACTCCAAGTGTTTCATTTTTTAAAGGCACTCATCTAGCAGAGCTCTGGACCTCCTTTGACATTCAGACCACAGCAATTAATTGTGACACAGATTCCACTTGGTGTTGTAATCACTGTGCAGACTTATTGGCCCATGAGGACAGAATAGTCAGGCACTTGGAGAGAGCTTACAGAGACTACACATTCTAACAATTAAGAAAAGTTACGAATGGTGTAAAACATTCATTTACATGTAATTGGTTGAACTGAGCTGTTAAAATAGACCAGTCAGTCAGACCACACTTATCTCTTTGAAGTACTGCTTTATTGCACATAATGCTAACACACCCATAAATTATGGCGACACTTTAGCAGACACACCCTAAATCAATTTGCAGGTGACAGCTCACTAAAGATTACTAAAATAATGCCACTTAAAACATTTCTTTGTAGTTAAAAATGTATTTATGAAATGGGGAGTTCTGGTCCTTAAATCTGATTGGCTGAGCCGTTTGTCCAGCCATTGACATTATTGACAATAACGCACACATTTTGAAATATTGAGATATTATGTTTGCAACTGGCCACAGAAATTAATCGTTTTTGCAGTGCATTCTAACTTGACTAAATGAGCAACATTCTTGCGAGCCTCAAAAAAAAAAAAAAAAAAAAAAAGTGTGAACGTAGTGGAAAATTATTTTTAATTTACAAATTAATATAAACTATTTTCCGAAGAGTACTAAGCCGCTATCTTGTGGCTTAACAATCAATGTTCATGCCAATTCCTGCATTATTCATCAATTCCTGATTGAAGTGGCTGTAATCAGTATAATCTTGATATGGGACAATTTAGCATTTCTAAAATGCTCATTAGAATGTACTTACAACAAGAAAGTTAGCAATCCCCAATGTTAACCCCCACAGACAGGAGAAGGATATACAGACTGCCCAACTGGTAGTCAAATCAAGGACCTTATTTCTTAAAAGCACAAACTGCTGAGCCACCATGTCTAAAGTTTCTCAAAACTCAAAAATTAAGTTCTTGGTAAGACCAAACTGCTAATAAAAGACCTCAAAGGTAAATAAACCCAAACAGAGAGGGTTCTGTTTAAGTGACAATGTTGATTTTAGTTATTTAAGGAAGAAGACTAAAAAGAAAGTAAATAGAAGGGCTGCTAAGTGACACCCTCAGCATTTGTCACTTTTACAGTTATTTTGGGTCTTTAACAACGCTCTGCCTGATGATGCTTCTCCAAAATGCAAAAAGCAAGCATGACCATGGTTTTAAAACCAATTAATTTTTTAGACAAATATAGATACAACAGTTAGGAAATTGTGCAAGATTTAACACAATGGAGAAGCGTCTCTATGACACAGTACAAATCAGTTTAAATAAAAACTGACTTGTACTGTGTTGTGTAGAAAGCTTTATTTATTTACATTCAATGAAATTTTAACGGAAATATTTTTTGGCTTCTATATTGTTTTCTATTTACCTTATATTATCTAAGGGATAGAAAAGATGGAACATTTTAATTGTAACTTTATATGAACGTGTAATTGTATTAATAACAGTGGTCTGGATGTTAATTACACGCTGCAGATGTATCCGTAACTGACAGAAAATAATACAACACCAGCAAGAAACATAACAAAACCAAAGTGCCTTACCTGCTTCGGGTAAAATTCGCAGATCTCCTTCCTTGAAGTCGTCCCATAACTGGTACATGTACAGCACTGGGTCCTTCTCATAGGTGATGTAATACCAGTTAGTCATTATTGGTGCACGAGAGAGCACCATCCCTCTCCATTCATTTTTCTCTCCATCCTCCTTTTCAAATAGATGCTCTACTGCTTTTCCTACTAGCTCCTCAGGATCATGTGGTACTTTGATCTTGTTGTTTACTGTGAAAAATGAAAACAAAAACAATAAAAATATAAAACATAAAATAACCATATTATATGTTTATAATAAATAACATTATTTTAAGGGCGGCACGGTGGCTTAGTGGTTAGCACGTTCGCCTCTCAGCGCTAGGGATTCCAGGTTCGAATCCCCATCTGGGTGGAGTTTCCATGTTCTCCCTGTGTCTGCGTGGGTTTCCTCCGGGTTCTCCGGTTTCCTCCCACAGTCCAAAAACATGGATCAAGTTAATTGAATTCTCCAAATTGCCCCGTTTAGAGTGTGTCTGTGTGAGTGAGTGTGTGCCCAGCGATGGATTGGCGCCCTGTCCTGGGTCTATCTGCCCAGCGCCCGAGATGTTCTCCCCTGGATGGGCATGGGGAACCCCACCGCGGGGGATAAGCGGAAGATAATGAATGAATGAATGAATGAATGAACATTATTTTAAGCTGACCATACTAAAAAAAACTGTTTTAATGAGTAACCAGTTTTTAACTACCAAACTGTAACCCGTTTTATTGCCAATAATTGAAGAAACGCATTTTTTTCATCTGCATGTTACAGAAAATAGTTTTTTGTCACAACTAACACTTATATCATTATTTGCAAGGCATGAGCTGAGTAAAGCTTTCTGCCCATACTACACGGCTTCCTGTTTTGGCCAAGTGCTACTCACCAATTTTCTCAGTGAGAACTTGTAGGTTGGACACACGTTCATCTTTGAAGAGCTCAATGCCATAGACACAGTCAAAACCATCGTATTTGACCATAAACAGTGAAGAGTTGACAGTTAGACGGTCTAGCACTGTGCCTTTCCACTTTGTGAGTGCACCCTTCTCCCTCCAGCTGTGCTGAATCCTCTTACCAAGAAGACTGTTGGGGTCGGTGGTGAGCGAGTCACTCAGTTCTCCACTACTGCGTTTCCTGTAGTTAATGGAAAGTAACCAAAACAAAAAGCACAGTAAACCAGTTTACTTTTCCAGCTGCTGTTTAAGATTAACTGCTCCACAAATTGAATTTGTTTCTTTACCAAGTGACAGACTTTGTATTAAGGATGTTTGAACTGATTGAACATTAATTATTAAATCATATTTTAGGAGTTGGAATAAAAAAAGAAAAAAGAAAAAGAAAATGCCCATAACAGAGAACATTGATGAATATATAAAGAACTCATACACTTTTTTTGAGATTATTTTCAAACAAAGAACAGGAGTCATGAACCACTTTACTATTGAAATAAATAAGATTCCAAAAAAAACTTTTCTGATAAACAAATGTATTATTTAAAAAGAAACAAAAAAACAACTAAGAGAATTGGGGGGGGGGGGGGGGGGGGGGGGGGGGGGGGGGGGGGGGGGGGGGGGGGGGGGGGGGGGGGGGGGGGGGGGGGGGGGGGGGGGGGGGGGGGGGGGGGGGAGGGCGCCAATCCATCGCTGGGCACACACTCACTCACACATACACTCTAAATTGGGCAATTTTAAGAATTCAATTAACTTGATCCATGTTTTTGGACTGTGGGAAGAAACCGGAGAACCCGGAGGAAACCCACGCAGACACGGGGAGAACATGGAAACTCCACCCAGATGGGGATTCGAACCGGGAATCCCTAGCGCTGAGAGGCGAACGTGCTAACCACTAAGCCACCGTGCCGCCTACTAAGAGAATTTGTAATGGAAAAATCTGACTTTTAATATTTTACATTTTGAAGGACACGGTTTAGATATCTACTGCTATCCAGAAGTTAAAGTACAGGGCTTTAGACTTGAATCATATCAACCGTGGCAAATCGGACTACGATTGCTTAAATAATTACAGAATGTAGTAAGCAGTTTAATTTACAGCTTCCGTTTATGCATCCGAACAGATAGAACTCACAGACAGATTTGCCACAAAAACTAAAGTGTACAAGTGGAAAATATATAAGTATTGCATAATAATACAGTAAAAATATGTAATAAACAAGGCCTGACAACACAACTGAATTGAGTCACTACTTGACAAAATAGGTCAGCTACTGACAACAGTTTCTTTGTGTCTGCTTACAATTCATACAACAAAATCATCCTCATAGCCACATATTTGATCTTTCAACTCAAGTAACTCAACTCAACACAATAGTACTGACTATTGTGATACAACGATAATCAAGCTGTCACTGCACTGTTCTTTAAAAATGCATTGGATAGCCAATAATTTTCAAGCTGTAAAATAGCTAACATTACAGGGTGTATGTTTCGGATCATTTTGATGATCTGATGCGGACCTCCATGTCTGATCATCCCATAAAGCAAACAAGTGGGTGACTCACCTGCCCCTTTTTTTGGACATGATTCAGGTTCTACGGGGGCTCCTGAAAGACAGTGAGAAACACAACACACTAAAGGACATCCAGAACAAATGTGAGTGAATAAACATTCTTGACAACAGTCAGTGCACCTACACACACATGTGATAAAGAGAATCGGACACGTGATATTGACAGCAGCTGTTAGTGAGCAGGACGAGATTTCCTCAACTGTGAGAATAAACTTGATTTTGATCAGTATCTAGAGATTGTGGGACTACTGCACTAGTTTCTTGCTGGTATGACTTCTGCACGGCCGGAAGCGTCACAACACTACAGGTACAATAGAAGTAGAAGATCGCAATACAAATAAGTCCCATGACATGCATGAATAAAGGGAATCGCTTTGCTTAATGGCCAAGGTCTGTGCTATGGAGACAGATCGGTTACAGTGTTTATCAGCCCATCACACGTGGTAATACTGCGGCATAATGACAGGCCAGGGTTCGGTCCTAAGACGCGTCCCACGGCGCTGGAGAGAGCGTTTCAAAGTGTCGCCACCACTAAATCTACACCCCTGGTGTTATGTTTGGTAATCTGTAGTGTGATATGATAATCACACCACAGCCAATAAGAATTTTGTCTTTTCCATTTGATCCTCTCCTCATTTTCATTACATGTCCATGTCTGTGGCACAACAAAACAAACACGACCGGGCCGTTTTGGTTGCAATATATCTGCTATTTCCCCCACAAGGGCAAGAAACAACTCAATATTACAGTAGCTAACTAGCCAGCGAGCTAACCAACCAAACAAACCTATTTCTCGTCACCAAAGCGCCTGCGTTTCGCTAACTAACAGCAGCTAGCTACGAATTCCGTATAGGTCCCTGCGCAACAGGCAAAAAAACGCATTTAACGGTGTCTGTTCGCTTTAGCCGAGGCTGCGACTGCCGTATTCTATCAACCAATTTAATAAATAAATTAATTACAGCGATAATTACCTAGCCTCTATGTTCATGTCTTCCCAATGCAGAGAATCGTCTGACCCGACGTCAAGACGGCGCCAGTCACTGAGGATTAAACTACACAAACCAAGATGCAGTTCCGACGAGTCCAATGTCGGCAGATACGACTTGTCGTAGCTATGCATCTTGGGAACTGGAGTTTAACTGGTCCTCCGCGAGAACTTCACAGCGTCTACGCATTCCTTTAGTGACGCAACAACCTCGCAGCATGAATTGGCAAATCACTACACGATTAAAAAACAATAAAAGCATCAATCAAATAATTAGACATCGTTTAGAGTTTAGATTGTTGGGATCAGTATATGGTTATGTTTCTCTTTTAAGTCAGGAATACCTTTAATGGAATGATCAGATTTACTATATTTTTTGACACCAATGACATTTAAACTTTTTCATTCATTTATTATCTTCTGCTTTATCCTCTATTAGGGTCGCGGTGGTGTTGAACATGCCCATCCAGGGGAGAACTCTTGGGCGCTGGGCAGATACACCCAGAACAGGGCGCCAATCTATCTCTGGGCACACACTCACTCACACAAACACACTCTATATGGGGCAATTTGGAGAATTTAATTGACCTTGAACCATGTTTTTGGACTGTGGGAGGAAACCGGAGGAAACCCACACAGACATGGGGAGAACACGGAAACTCCACCCAGACTGGGATTCGAACCGGGAATCCCTAGTGCTGAGAGAACATGCTAACCACTAAACCACCGTGCCACTCATATTTAACTTCCATCCATTATCTTCCGCTTTATCCTATATTAGGTTTGGGGGGGTTCCCCATGCCCATCCAGGGGAGAACGTTTCGGGCGCTGGGCAGATACACCCAGGACAGGGGGCCAACCTATCGCTGGACACACACTCACACAAACATGCTTTATATGGGGCAATTTCGAGAACTCAATTGACTTGATCCATGTTTTTGGACTGTGGGAGGAAACCGGAGAACCCGGAGGAAGCCCACATGGACACGGGGCGAACATGGAAACTCCACCCAGATAGGGATTCGAACTGGGAATCCCTAGTTCTGAGAGGCGAACGTGCTAACCACCAAGCCACCGTGCCGCCCATATTTAAGTTATTACATATAAACCTATAAAATGTGCATTAAAAATACAGTTGCATTTATTCACTTAGTGTCACTTTATATTATGTGTGTTAAAATGTAAAACCCCTAATGTAGAATATCAAGTGCAGTATGCACAAAGTATCAAAAAAGAAAGGTTAAAATAAACTAAGCCATAAACAAATGTGATGGAAATCACATCTTGCTGTAGTCAATTAGCTTGCTAAACGTGACATGGCACATTAAATTATTGAACCTAATGTTGTGTTGCTGCCCAGCGATGGATTGGCGCCCTGTCCTGGGTCTATCTGCCCAGCGCCCGAGACATTCTCCCCTGGATGGGCATGGGGAACCCCACCGCGACCCTAATAGAGGATAAAGCGGGAGATAATGAATGAATGAATGAATGAATGAATTTTGTGTTGCCTCCCACTGTAAAACATGGATTCAAATTGAATTGAATGTTCTAAATCGACTCATTGTTTGTAAGTAAATGTACCCAAGCCATAGAAGCGATAGTATCTGCCCAACACCTGAGACATTCATCCCCCCCCCCCACACACAATCCTAGTAGAGGATTAACAGGAAGAAAGGAATAAATAAAGGAATGAAGTAATCAATGTTGTGTTTGGTTGCCTTTCTGCCAAAGAATCTGCATGCTCTTATTAAAATGGCACTATAAATATAAAATAATTTAGAAACTGACATATTATATTGACAGGTGCCTCTATGACATATAATTCTAAAATAATCCCCTTATTTTTCTAGATAATTTCCATCTTTTGTTAACCTGGAAATGTTTTTTGTGGCATTTTTTGTCCATTCATCCAGGAAAGTATTTCTAAGGTCAAGCACTGCTGTTGAATTAAAGGGCCTGCTACACAATTCCTCCTCTAGTTCATCCCCAATGGCGTTTCATTTTCAAGGTTGAGGTCAAGGCTCTGGACACAAACATAGATATTGCTTTGTGTATTGAGACATATTTATGTCTGAACAGAAAAGTCTTTCCCAAACTGTGCCCACAAAGTTGGAGGCATACAATTTTTATAAATCTGACTATAATATAAAACCATAATATAAAAATATAGGGCAGCACAGTGGCTTAGTGATTAACACGTATACCTCTCAGTGCTGGGGATCCAGCTTTGAATCTTAATCCTGGCAGAGTTTCCATGTCCTCCCCATGTCCGCATATGTTCTCCAGGTTCTCCGATTTCCTCTCACAGTCCAAAAACACAGATTCAAGGTAAATTGAATGTTATAAATTGCCCCATAAGTGAGTGTTCCCAGTGAGTGTTCCCTGTCCTAGGTGTATCTGCCCAGTGCCCGAAATGTTGTCCCCTGGATGGGCATGGGGTACCCCTTCACAGCTCTAATAGAGGATTATGTGGAAGATAATAAATGAATGACTATACAAATATCTACATTTCCTCTTATCATTTTCAGATTAATCCTATAAGCAGAATAAGATAAGGTTACTAGAGACAATCCATTGCTGGGCATACACTAAGTTACACACACTATATAGGGGCATTTTAGATAGGGCAATTTAGAGCAGAGTCAATTTACTTTGAATTCTAGTTTTTGGACTGTGGAAGGAAACAGGAAAACCCAGTGGAAAACCACACAGACATGACAGAATAATAATTCCAGCGAACATGGAAACCCAGACTGATGGCATCATCTCGAACCTGGTTTACGCTTGGAATGTAGGACTTTATGCTCATCTTTTCTTTTCATCCTCTACTAGGGTTGCGGTGGGGTTCCCCATGCCCATCCAGGGAAGAACGTCTCGGGCGCTGGACAGATAGACCCAGGACAGGGCGCCAATCCGTCGCTGGGAACACACTCATTCACACAAACACACTCTATATGGGGCAATTTGGAGAATTCAATTGACTTGATCCATGTTTTTAGACTGTGGGAGAAAACCGGAGAACCAGGAGGAAACCCACGCAGACACGGGGAGAACATGGAAACTTTTGGGATTCGGACCAGGAATCGCTAGTGCTGAGAAGAGAACATGCTAACCACTAAGCCTCTGTGCTGCCCCTTTTCTTTTCATTAAGCCATATAAAATTTTACACAAAGTCAGTGACACATTTTAAAACATAAAATTATCTTAAGTAATTCTAACATTACGCTAAAATGAAATATTTGTTATAAGGGTAGCACAAATACACAATACACACACGTTCTGTGACCATTAACAATTAAACGAAAACTGACAAGACTTTTCCCGCCCTCTGCTGGCTGCATTGCGCAGTCATAACCATTAGGGGGCAGACCCTGCACAAAGCAAGAGAATTTAGGGCTTAGCAGTTTTTAAAATGTATAAACTATATAAAATTCTTGTATATAATTTAAGCATTTTTGAAAACACGAGAGATTAATGAACATATGCAATCTAAGTTAATCTAATCTTTATAAATTAAATCAGTATTCAGAATATAAAATCAATTCAAAGTAATACTCAACTGAACAAATAAACAATATATCCAGATTAAAACCACTGAATTGTAATATTTATCACACATACATTATATTATAAAGCTACAAAACACAACCACAGGTGAAGTCTGGACATTTTATTTTTGTATAAAGAGAAAAAAAGCGGCAAATACATTAGCTCCTCTTATTTTGTAGAAAGACATTGGTCTTTCTACAAAATAATAAAATACTTTTCTTTGTTCCTATGTAAACCGAAATTACCGTAATTCATATTCAATTTGTATTGCTGCATATACACACGATTCAGTAGAAATCAGTGTTGACCTTATTTTTTTGCCTGTAAAGTTTGTTATTTGTTATTTATTCTCTACTGTCTATATTCACTTTATCATACACATTTAGAAATTAGATGCTGATGTGGTTGATTTTGTCTTCATCCATCCATCCATTATCTCCCGCTTTATCCTCTATTAGGTTTACGGTGGGGTTCCCCATGCCCATCCAGGGGAGAACGTTTCAGGCGCTGGGCAGATACACCCAGGACAGGGCGTCAATCCATCGCTGGACACACACTCACTCACACAAACACACTCTATATGGGGAAATTTGGAGAATTCAATAGACTTGATCCATGTTTTTGGACTGTGGGAGGAAACCGGAGAACCTGGAGGAAACCCACGCGGACACGGGGAGAACATGGAAACTCCACCCAGATGGGGATTCGAACCGGGAATCCCTAGCGCTGAGAGGAGAACATGCTAACCACTAAGCCACTGTGCCGCCCTGGATTTTTTCTTTATCTTACTTATTTTGCAAGTCGCGGCGGCGCGGTAGCTTAGTGGTTAGCACGTTCGCCTCTCAGCACTACAGATTCCCGGGAATCTGGGTGGAGTTTCCATGTTCTCCCTGTGTCTGCTTGGGTTTCCTCCGGGTTCTCCGGTTTCCTCCCACAGTCCAAAAACATGGATCAAGTCAATTGAGTTCTCCAAATTGCCCTATATAGAGTGTGTGTGCGTGTCTGTGTGAGTGAGTGTGTGCCCAGCAATAGATTGGCGCCCTGTCCTGGGTCTATCTGCCCAGCGCCGGAGACGTTCTCCCCTGGATGGGCATGGGGAACCCCACCGCGACCCTAATAGAGGATAAAGCGGAAGATAATGAATGAATGAATTATGCAAGCCTCATCCCACTAAAGAACTACTGGACGGAATGATTAATAGGTTGGTAACAAATTTAGCTTTGTTTTAATAAAACAACCGTTTTTTTTTTTTCGTTTGTTTGTTTTCCAGCCAACTCTTGAGCTCCTGCTATAGCCAATCATTTTAAAACCATAGCTGCAAGGCTTTAAATTTCTAATTTTGTAAATTCTGGAAACAAACAGAACAGCAGCCTTTTGACCCGAAGGTTCCACCAACTACTATAGTTGAAGTGCCCTTGGGCAAGGCACCCAACCCCAATTGCGTCCCAGGTGCCGAATACAAGGCTGTCCACCGCTCGGGGCAAGAGTATTCACTGTACAGGTGTGTGTATATGTGTGTGTTTCACTGCACAAATCACATTCATCACCCAAAGCAGGATGTACTTGTTTTTGGGTAATAATCCCAACAAGTGTGATCATATAAACTTAGCAGTAGCTTAAAATAAAATGGTTCAGTCTAGTTTCCACATAGGGCATACAAATTTTGTTTTGTTGGCATGCCTTCCCCTCTTCATGACCTTGTGGTCTTTCTTTTGTTTTTTACCCTTGTGCTACAAGAAAAAAATACAAATTTGCCCCGGATGTAAATGTACTTGGCAGTTTGCCTCCCCTACTATAGATTGTAGTTATTTCCAGGCTCTTTCAGAATGTGTATAATATTTTCTTTAGGTGTGCACTAGGATAGGGACCAGCATCTCCTGTAACCCATCCCAATATATGCATAAGGCAATTAATAAAAAATACTTTTTTGGAGGGTATATTAAAAGAAGGTATAATGAAAGATCATTTTGGGTAATATACTACTAAACCTAACATCCTCTAAATTCTGTATTGCTTTTACTTCTCCAGCGCACTTTTTTTTTTTGACTGCTACTCCTAAGAGTGATTTATGACTTTGTTCCAGTGGAGGGCAATTTTGTATAAACCATATCAGTGGCCCACAGTATTTAACTGAAAAGAACATCTATTTTTGACATGATCAAGTACTTTGGTTTAATTTCTTTCTATTTATACATGTGCCTCATTCTTGGATTACTGCTCTTGTTTTGGTTTCTTAAACTGATATCCAAATCCCCCAGAGATACATTGATCCAAGGGGCTGATGTATTCCATGGCAGATTAAATGTGGGAGGCAAAGCAACAAGCTGAATTCTGGCTACTGAAAACAAGGTCATATTGCTCAGAGCAATCAGCACTGATTACATGCATATTTTGTACTAGCAAATGTCATGAACTTTGGCATCGTAATACACATACAGATATATAAATATAACTGCAAGATAGGCTTACATTTATTTTGAAAATACCATTTTTGAACTCTTGTCCTATACAGAGAATTTATTTGGAGAAGATGACCTTGAAAAATGTATGCCATATGGATAACTACAGTACCCATAAAATTAGCTTGGCTTATTCTATTTAATTCTAAAAGAAGTTACAATGTAAAATTAACGTATACTCTCTATTATCTCTTCACTAAACACCTGAGCAATATTCCTTGCATCCATTATCTTCCGCTTTATCCTCTATTAGGGTCACGGGGGGTTCCCATGTCCATCCAGAGGAGAACGTTTTGGGCGCTGGGCAGATACACCCAGGACAGGACACCAATCTATCGCTGGACACACCCTCACACACACAGACACACTATATGGGGCGATTTAGAGAATTCAATTGCCCTTGATCCATGTTTTTGGGTTGTGGGATGAAACCAGAGAACACGGAGGAAATCCACGTGGACACGGGGAGAACATGGAAACTCCACCCAGATTGGGATTCGAACCAGAAATCCCTAGCACTGACAGGAGAACATGCTAACCACTAAACCCCCATGCCACCCCTGAGCAATATTAATAAAAAAAAATATTACAGTAAATATTGCACAACAGGCATGGCATGGTGGCTTAATGGTGAACACCTGCTCTGGGTGGAGTTTCCATGTTCCATGTCTGTGTCTTTTCTCCAGGTTCTCCGGTTTCCTTCCACAGTCCAAAATCATGGGTTTGAGGTGCTCTAAATTGCCCCATATAGTTCCTATGTCTGTGTGAGTGAGTGCGTGCCCTGCGATGGATTGGTGCCCTGTCCTACGAGTATCTGCCCTGGGATTCCTAGTACCCTTCCAGGGGAGCACATATCGGTGCTGTGCAGATAAATCCAGCACAGTATGCCAGTCCATCGCTGGGCACACATTCACTGTGGTGTGGAGTGTGGGAGGAAACCGGAGAACCCGGAGGAAACCCACACGGACGCGGGGAGAACATGGAAACTCCACCCAGATTGGGATTCGAACCGGGAATCCCTTGTGCTGAGAGGCGAACGTGCTAACCACTAACCACTGTGCCGCCACATTTATAATAACATCGTTTCAAATGTTTAAAAACAGTTTAAGGCAACATTTCTGCCAGTTGTGTACTTTTACAACAATCAAACAAAACAATCAAGACACAGACCATCTGTAGCATTAATCTGCACCTTCACTGGAACTTACTATCCAAACCATTAAAATGCACTGGATCATTATTCCTCCTCCTGTTTCAACAGCTTGTGTGGCTGCTCAGATGAAAAGTTGTTGTTACTAGGCAAAAAAAAGCAGCATCTTAGAAGTGGCACTTGATTTTTTTTACAGCTTTTAATTTATAATTCTTTCTTGATCTTAACTAAGACATTTTAATTGACCCGAACAGTAAATAACAGGCACCGTCGGCAGCTACAGCTTTACAACAAGAAGGTATTGTGTTCAATAATCAGTAATTATCAATTATTATATATTATTCAAAATTGCCTCTATACGTGAACGTGTATATAAATGGGTTCGTGTGACTAACTTGTATTAGACCGAGCAATTGTCCAGAATTTTTAAATTTTGTTTGCCATACGAGTGCTGGGTGAGATCCTGATTAAAATTCATTCATTATCTTTCACTTAATCGTCTACTGGGGTGGGAGGAGGGGGGGTACACTCCCCCATGCCAGATACACATAGGACAGGGCATCAAGCTATCGCTGGACACATGCACTCACACAGACACATACATTAGCACTCTCTATATGGGGCAATATAAAGCATTTAATTGACCTTGAACCCATGTTTTTGGACTGTGGGAGGAAACCGGAGAACCCTGAGGAAACCCATGTGGACACGGGGAGAACATGGAAACTCCACCCAGATTGGGATTTAAACCTGAATCCTCAGTGCTGAGAGACGAACGTACTAACCACTAAGCCACCCTGCCGCCCCTAATGAAAATTAATGGTTAATAAAATTAAAACAAGGGGCGGCATGGTTAGTGGTTAGCACCTACGCCTTAGCGCTAGAGATCCCTGGTTTGAATCCCAATCTGGGTGGAGTTTCCATGTTCTCCCTGTGTCCACGTGGGTTTCCTCCGGGTTCTTCGGTTTCCTCCCATAGTCCAAAAACCTGAATCAACGTCACTTGAATTCTCTAAATTGCCCCATATAAAGTGTGTTTGTTTGTGTGTGTGTGTGTAGTGTGCCCAGAAATAGATTGGTACCCTGTCCTGGGTGTATCTGCCCAGCGCCCGAAACGTTCTCCCCAGGATGGGCATGGGGACCCCCCCCCCTCGCAACCCTAGTAGAGGATAAAGTAGAAGATAATGGATGGATGGATGGAAGGAGGGATGGATGGAAAATCAAAATATAGACATAAAAACTATTTATAACAGCAATTTCACCACAAACATCACCACCACAATGCCTGTTGTAGGTCAAACCATAATCTAACTAAGTCTTCCTTCACATCGCACTTCCCATACTTTGACCCATCAGTGGGTGTTGCTTTCATGGATCCAACTGTGCCTGTACAGCATCCAACCACCCACCCACATATTAACAAATATTCTTAAGTAAAAGGTCAATTATTTCAGCCTTATTGTTAAACACTAATAAAACCAACTTAAAATGTAACTACTACATCACAGTAGAACAAGTTTGTTCTGTGAAAAAATATCCCAAATAAATCCTTAAACCAAATATTGTTTAAGATTTTATATTCTCCTAGCTGTCATCAGTAAGCTGTCACTGCTAAATTCAGCTCTCAAGTTCTCACCTGCTTTAATTAGCAAGCCTGTGCAAGACCTTATTTAGGTTCGTTTTTACACCCTGCTCTCAGAAGCATGAACGATGTGTCCATCGCTTTGCATAGCTCAGATTCTTTTCATTATTTCTTTTGCATTGGCAAAATAGAATGAACAACCAAACCAGTGGAACACTGAATATAGCTTTTGTTGCTGCCCAGCACCAGGTTCCCCAATTTGGGACAAATATGATTACTGTTTATGTGCACCTTCATGCAAGATTTGCCAGTGTGACCTTGAAAAGCACACATGGTGGTATCAGATGCACAAAAGCCTAAACTGAATCAGAAGTTAAGAGGATGATGACAATAATGTGGCGATGACGGGGAATAGATCATGAGTCGGGGCACCATTTCTGCAGATTTGCAAGTTTATTAATCACTTTCAGGAACACACTTTTACACCACAACCTTCTCCCACGAATGCATTCTGCGCTCTCCTTTATATCTCCATGCCGCAAGGCATGATGGGAAAACCTGCAGAAGCCACGATTGGTGGGGCAATCTGCCAAACCCTATCCCCTACACAAAATGATGCCCCCTCTTAAGCCACTACATGGCGTCCTTAACCATGTAGACACGCTGTGTCGCCACAATAATGATAATAATTATAATAATAAACCAAGATTACACCTACAAACATACTGATGTCAACAAAAGTTATGATAATAAGCAAAAAGAAAGAAAAAGAATCAGAATAAGTCTTAATACGAGCTAAATTAATGGAACAAGAAGTGCAGAATGTGCCTCAAGGCCGAGAACACTATCACCCGTATTGTCACTGGACGCTCCATGCTGTCTCCAATGGAATCTATAAACAGACAACAAATTAACTGGTTGATCTGCATAGAACGTGTTGGAAAGGTTTCTGTGAAAAAAGTGACTGCTACATAATTAAAAGTAAATGCTGTTTATGTTGCAGTTCTGGCTGGCAAAAAACATCACGCTATTAAAGGAAGCTCAGCTTGTTGGTGCACTCTGCACCAACAAAAAGGATTTGAAAAGAATCTTCAGGAGATTTCAGGTCATTAGAATGTATAAGAGGTGCAGAGAATCACACTTAGTATTAACTCAATTGACTTGATCCATGTTTTTGGACTGTGGGTGGAAACCGGTGAACCCAGAGGAAACACACAGGGACACGGGGAGAACATGAAAACTCCACCCAGATTGGGATTCGAACCAGGAATCCTGGTTCGAATCCCAATCTGGGTTGAATCAATCATTTTCTCCCCGAGTTCGCGTGGGTTTCTCCGGTTTCCTCCCACAGGCCAAAGACATGGATTCAAGGTAAATTAAATGCTCAAAATATTCCCATAAAGTGTGTGTGTTTGTTTGTGTTTCTGTGTGAGTGAGTGTATGCCCAACAATAGGTACCCTGTCCTGGGTGTATCTGCCCAGCGCACATAATATTCTCCCCTGGATGGGCATGGGGGACCCCCCCCCCGCGACCCTAGTACAGGATTAAGCAGAAGATAATGAATAAATGAATAAATGAATGAATGACAAGTAGGACCACGACATGACATGACATTGATTATCTGAACCTTGCACATACAAAAAATTTTCGTAGGTGCAAAAAAGATTGCATGATGCGGATTCATTAAGATATTTTCTCAAGTCTCATACAGCTTTGTGCCTGTGTGCAAGTTGTAATTAAATTATTCAGATTTTTTACAAATTGCATTTCATATCAAATACCATTGACAGAAACAAGGCTTGCTTTGAATAAGCGAGAAATCGGAACACTATTTGCTAAATGAAATTTTAATCTGAACTGTAGCTTCCTCAGGGCAAGCTAGTTATAATGTTTGTATCTGTGTAATTATTAAATTTTTTTATCGATTTATTTTTTTTTAGAAACCAGTGTCCAAGCTTTCGTTTCATTTGCCCCTTGGTGAAAAGTCAAAATGAAATACTTATCCCTAGTGTCATTAGTTTGAAAATGATATAACATATTTTCATACAAGCAGTGACATGCATTATGAACTAGAACTCTGTCGATCTCGCTGAGCTGAGAGATGCATTCACACATAATTACATCCGTTCTGAATAATCAGAGTTCCTCTTGCTTTTTATTTAACACTTGGGATTACATTTCTTATTTGCTTTTAAGACCTCTAGTTTCTTCTTGCCCATAATTGACCCGGTAACAAAGCCTACTGGACCAACTTTCATTCGAGTGCAAAAACTAATTAAGCCAAAACAAAGATTATATGTGTCCATGTGAGTGAGCTAGAATGAGAGCAAGGGAAGATACACAGTTATTTTTCACAGTCAGTGCATATCATATTAGACTTGTATCTCATTTAATTTCAGCTACATTTGCATATGCATTTTCTGTATCAAGAATGTAGAAAAAAATACTAATCTTTTAATATATAGTCTAGCATTTATTTAATATAAAAAATCCTATTTATCACATTCACTAATTGCAAAGGTTTTAAAGAATTTTGTCTTTCTAAAGGTCTTCTTACACACAAGGAATGCTGTTATATTGAATATCAGCAAGGCTTTGATTTCGATATAGATATGAGGCTTCAGGCTATTAAAACGCTGTCACAAAAGCAAAACAAATGCATTTAATCAAGTCTACATCACGTTAGAGTTTCCACTGTGATGTGAACCTGAATACAAATAATAACTTCTACAGTCTCATATTCTCATATTCCTCTCATATAAGTTCCTAAAACCATTCTTAAGACACATCTCTAATATACCCAACGGCACGTCTATGAAATTGTGAGAGGACACCAAATTAAAAACCCAACACAGTGAAATTGTATTATATAAACATTTACAATATGATTTTCAGTTGCAGATCGGTTTTGTGGTGTGTATGTACTGTATGTGTGTGTGCATGTTCAGGAGTGTGCATGTTCAGGTGTGTGTGTACTTTATGTGTGTGCATGTTCAGGTGTGTGTGTATGTACTCTATGTGTGTGCATGTTGAGGTGTGTGTGTACTGTATGTGTGTGCATGTTGAGGTGTGTGTGTACTGTATGTGTGTGCATGTTGAGGTGTATGTGTGTACTGTATGTATGTGTGCATGTTCAGGTGTGTGTGTGTACTGTACTTGTGTGCATGTTGAGGTGTGTGTACTGTATGTGTGTGCATGTTGAGGTGTATGTGTGTA